>JAULJZ010170741.1:0-24429 GCA_032270985.1 Heliamphora pulchella
GAAAGAGAGTATATACTTAATATAATTTTGATATATTCTTATATATTAAAAGGAGGCTCATTAATCAAACCTTAACCTTAATACTCCTGCATAGCCGCCGCCCCCTTCTCCTCTTTGGCATTAATTTATTTTGTCTTTTTTGAGATTATTGTGTGAGAAGAAACCAAAAGGAGGAAGAACACTTCGACCGGAATCAGTACGCACACATCGTGATCGTCGTAGTGCGTCCGGGTCACACGTGAGAAGATTGCAAGGTCGTCTTTAATGTATTCGGGATTTCTTGAAACTTTTCGATAAGTTTCATGAAGGTATTAAACTATTAAAATCATTATAGTTTTTATTTTTCATGAAAATCGCATACGTCGTTTTTTACGGTCACGACGTCGATTCAAAAACTCTTTTTTTGCTGCGCGGCTCCCTATTTTCAATAGACGGCACGCACACACTCGCGCACCAACACCACACTAAAACAACCTATGTCATCCCCAAGGACGACAACAAACAACAAACCAGCACGGCCCCACGATAACCAACCGAAACAAAAAACGACTAACACGCCTCTTCATGATTTCAGTCAATAGAACCCCATAATTCCATTGACTAAGAGCCACTAGAGGAGAGCCAGTCACAAACACATCATAAGCATGACCAACACAAGCCCAACACGGCCGACACAAACCCCCACACGCCCAACGCAAGCCCACGACGCCCACACGCGCCAAACACAAGCCCACGACGCCCACACGTGCCCAACACAAGCCCACGATGCCCACATGCGCCCAACACAAACCCACAACCAACCAAAACAACAAAATGCCCCCAGAGACAAGAAACTTGATAAAAAGGGCCAATAAGGATGAAAATAACCCTTTCCCAAACATTCGGCCAAAAACGAATGAAAAACGGTTAAGAAATTTTGACATACCCTCACTATTTTCTTCATAGATTTTCTACCAAAAGCATTTTATTGTGAGAGAGATGTCATTGGAAAGAAGACTTCTGGGGCTTCAATTTGAGTACAAAAACGACCCAATTCAGTGTCCGAATGAGGGAGATATGATAAAAAGCAATTGGCTCTACGCAGCCAGTCTGCTCGAGCGGACAGGCGGGAGCTCGAGCGCCTAGACGCTCGAGAACAACCCAGATTTTCCCCTGTTCTTTGTTCTAAGCCCCAAAACTCTCAAACACTCACTATGATGCTTCAAAACACACAAACCTACCAATGCGCATATTTTTAACACCCACGGATATACACGAGCCCAAAACATCAAGAACCACCGAACGAAAAATCTCAAAACCCGGTTCATCAAACCGAAAACAACACAAAAACGGTTTTGACCCAAAACCTGATCTTTTTGAAACATAAATTGATTTTTCATGCATTTTTAACCAGTAAAAATATACACGATTACACGTAGCACCCTTATAAGACATGAGAGTCTAGGATCCGACCTCGTTGAGTCAAAAACTCGATGCTTCGATCTATGTCCAAAATCGAACTTCACCAGAATAAAATTTTGTCCGGATGAACGCGTAGCCCACATTACCAATTGCAAGGATCCGCTGATGGATCGTCGAAAATCGAGCCCCGGGCTCCCGATAAGTTAGAGAGAAGGCAGAGAGAAAAAAAAATTTAGCCTGTAAGTTTTGAAATTATCTATTGCGATATATTTATAAACAACCAAAATATCTTTTTTTTCTTATATTTTTAAAATTTGCACAGTATGGGCAAACGGCCCCGGGAACTAACCCCGCATGCATCGCTGTCTTGACACAATACACCACCAACGGAGTCCATCACTAACTCCCCCAAACAAAGAAACGTAGAACACTGGCCCCGAGATCTGCCTACTCAGAAAGTACCTCTACTCGCTGGGGTCATAGCCGCATCATCAGGTACAACCGGTGCCCTGGAAGAACTGGGACCTGCAAGGGTATACACTCGACCCTGCGTCATCCTGGTTTGTCCTCCATAGCCTTGTACTATTGGCTTCCGTACCAACTGAATTGAAGTACCCCCATCTAAAACCCAGGAAGTCTGAACTGCGGGATGCTACTGTCGATCTTACATAAACGACCCCTCTGGTGTGCCTACCGTGCTCAGCGCACTCGCTCTTTGGGGACAGGTCCTGCGAATATGTCCAACCTGGCCACATCCAAAACAAATCGATAGACCTCTCCCTTGTGACTGAACCGGTGCAGGTCCCTGGGACTGCCACAACTGTGGACCTCGGTACTGACTTGGGAAATCTGGCACACAATGCCCCAGCTGTCCACACTGATAACATATAACCTCCCTCTGCTTTGGTCTCTTAGACAAAGCCACCGATGGTGCTGGTGCAGAAAACTGCTGTGGCAATCTAGATGGATGAAAACTAAGGCCAGAGGACTTCTGCCTATTGTTGGAATGCCCCCTGTCTGTGGCTCTGTCCCACCCTGCGGTGTCCTGGCCTCCTTGGAAACCCGAATCTCAGTCAAAGTATTCTCAATCCTCGCTGTTGCCTCCACCAGCTCTGTAAAAACACGCAGCTCCATACCTGCTACGCGCTCCCTAATCGCCGGCCTCAGGCCTTGCTCAAACCTCCTCGATCAAAGCTCGTCTGTACTCATCAACTCAGGTGCAAAACGAGACAGGCTAGTAAACCTGGCCTCATACTGCATAATACCCATCGCTCCCTGGGTGAGAGCATAGAATTCCTCCCTGTATAAGTCTCTGAATGAAGCTGGAAAGTACTTCTCTAGAAAACCCCTGTGAAAGCTGCCCACGTGCCTTCCACGGTGTTTCGAGCGTATTTCCACCACTCGTGAGCATCCCCTCTCAATTGGAAGGTAGCAAAAGAAACCCGCAAATCGTCCTCCAGTATCTGTAGTGTATCAAGGATCCGAGTCACTAGCTCCAACCACTTTGTCGCTACTATAGGATCAAGGTCCCCAGCAAAGGTAGGAGGATCCATACGTCTGAACTCCCGCATGGCCACCATTGCCCTTAATTCCGGCTCCCTCTCTCTCCCCTTAGTGGTCTCAACCAGCTACTAGATAGAACTTACCAACACACGTAGCAACTCAGTCGCGTCCATTGGTCCCTGGGGAGCATTTGCATCCCGAGCATCAGGGATAGGTACATCCCCTTAGCCAAGACTACAACCACGGCCTCGACCATGGCCTCGCCCTCTCCGCACAGACATCACGTCTACATGAAAGAAACACAGAGCATAAGATGCAGCATATCGCATGAATATAAACACTAACCACATAAGAATGCTAATCACATAGTCACATAAGTTCATGCTAAATAAACTCTATATATCAAGGAGAACCGACAAGAATGACGTTTCAATTTGGATAACCTACTCAGATTCCCTGCTAGAAATCACGTCAGCTAAACGCATTTCTAACTTGGCTCCCACGTTTGTTAATCCAAATGCCCAAAGGCAAGACTAATCAATCCTTTGGTTTAAGCCCCATACTCACATATACACAACATTCACATACTCCACACACTATTATGCTCATTTTATCAAAACATTTAAACACATACAGTCAAGAACACGCAATCAACCTCACACGGTGATGCACCTTCTTTTCACGGCTCTTAAGTATTCGAATCCAAAGCTCTGATACCATTCTGTCATGCCCTAAATTCCGGGTCACGTGAAACACCCATAACAACCATATAAAATACCCAACCTGATATTTACTCCCAAAATAAAACATACATACATTAAATATAACCGTCAAAAGGCATACAGTACACGGTTCCAACACCAAAAAATATGCTATAATCATACATGATCTAAAAAGAACAAAAAGAAAACTACAAATCTTCTGCCCCAACTGGCTCCTCCGGATCAACCTACGAGACCGGTACCTGAAAAATATTTCAATTCCCACACCGTGAGCCAAAGCTCAGCAAAAACTAGACAAGCATGAAATAAAAGCTAAACATGCTAGAAAAACGATGTGCGATTTTTAATTCACACGAGCCTAAAAATGGCTTTGAAAACAGTTTTATATCTGAACTCGTATGAGTCTCCAGAGGGAAAAACACTTGGAAAATAGTTTTTATATCACTGCTCATGCAAACCTCAAAAATAGTTTTGATACATAGATACTACAATGCTTCACCAACAAAGATAGAATCCTACGAGCTAAGACTTCCACGAGTCCCACATGTAACACATGCCATTCACATAACGCAACACATGCGAAAATAACATATATCTTCACGGAGTAAAACCGTAGGACTAATATACGCTCTCAACACATACCTTCACGGACTTTCACCGTAGGACTAATATCTGCTCTCGTCTTATGTATTTTTACGGACTTTCACCGAAGGACCAATATACGCCCCAATATATGTATCTTTACGGACTTTCACCGAAGGACCAATATACGCCCCAACATATGCATCTTCAAAACTGGAGTTTTAATCAATGCAACACATGCATATATAAAATCAGAACTTAAGATGCACGACGCCCACATAACCATCACGTTGAGGACAACAACAAACAACAAACCACCATGTTCCACATAACGATGCCACGCACACACTTGCGCACCAACGCCACACTAAAACAACCCGTGTCATCCTTGAGGATGACAACAAACAACAAACCACCACGGCCCTGCCACAACCAACCGAAACGAAAAATGACTAACACCCCTCTTTATGATTTCAGTCAATAGAACCCCATAATTCCATTGACTAAGAGCCACTAGAGGAGAGCTAGTCACAAGCACATCATAACCCAGACCAACACAAGCCCAACATGACCGACACAAACCCCCACACACCCAACGCAAACCCACGATGCCCACACGTGCCCTACACAACCCACGACGGCCACATGCGCCCAACACAAGCCCACGACGCTCACACGCGCCCAACACAAACCCACAACCAACCGAAACAACAAAACACCCCAAGAAACAAGAGACTTGATAAAAATGGCCAACAAGGATGAAAAATAACCCTTTCCCAAACATTTAGCCAAAAATGAATGAAAAACGGTTAAGAAATTTTGACATATCCTCACTATTTTGATCATAACTTTTTCTACCAAAAGAATTTTATTGTGAGAGAGGTGTCATTGGAAAGAAAACTTCCGAGGCTTCAATTTAAGTACAAAAAAGACCCAATTTCGAGTCCGAATGAGGGAGATATGATCAAAAGAAAATGGCTCTGCGTAGCCTGTCTGCTCAAGTGGACAGGCGGGTGCTCGAGCGACCAGATGCTCGAGAACTGCCCAGATTTTCCCATGTTCTGTGTTCTAAGCCCCAAAACTCACAAACACTCACTATGATACTTCAAAGCGCACATAAACCTACCAACACGCATATTTTTAACACCCACGGACATACACGAGCCCAAAACATCAAGAACCACCGAACAAAAAACCTCAAAACCCGGTTCATCCAACCAAAACAACACAAAAATAGTTTTGAACCAAAACCTGATCTTTTTGAAACATAAATCGATTTTTCATACATTTTAACCAGTGAAAACATACATGATTACACGTAGAACCCTTATAAGATATGAGAGTCTAGGATCTTACTTCGTTGAGTCAAAAACTCGACGCCTCGTTCTACGTGCAAAATCAAATTTTACCATAATAAAATTCCATCCGAATGAATGCGTAGCCCACCGTGCCAATAGCAAGGATCCGTTGTTGGATTGTCGAAAATTGAGCCCCGGGCCTCCGAGAAGTTAAAGAGAAGGCAGAGAAAAAAAGAAACTTAACTTATATGTTTTGAAAATATTTTTTGAAAATATCTAACGCGAGATATTTATAAACAACCAAAATATCTTTTTTTTTTTTTTTAAATTTGACCGCAATGGCCAACGGTCTCGGAAACCAACCCCGCATGCATATATAAACCCAAACATGCATAAAAACATGTATGAACATGCTGAAACGAAAATGACAAACACGCATCGAAAAATGCTAAAAAAAACGGGTTAGGGTCTCACATTAAAACATAAATTGGGGTTGTTATTTTGTGCTCATCTATTCATTCAATCCAAGAAATCTGATCCAAGCATTGTTTATCACAGGACTTTCCAAAATGGACAAAGATCTTCCAAAGTTGCCAAGTGTTAGTGCAGCCTACATATTGTAATAAACATTTAACACCCATAGTCATATTAATGGATTCGTGTCACATCTTACTTAAAAAATGGTTATTTTTCAAGGTAACAAGGATGACTATGAAATAGCAGTTTGCAAGATACGAAGAGAAAACAATAGAATGTTAATGCAAAGATGCTGATACTTCATGCTTCAACTAGCAATGAAAATGGCGATTGCAAGCAACAGACCATTGATAGAGAAAAAGCGTTAAAATGTTCTTTCCAACGAGTAATATCTATCTGACTCCTACTTCTCTAATGAGGAATGAATAATGTTTTTACCATTTGTAGTTCCGTCTAAAATAAATGTTCAACATTTTCTACATGTTTGCCTTTTGTTGAACTTTTTATGTCTGTATTTATTGATTTGCTTGTTGTTCTTTAGAAAGAATAAAGTTTATATGAAAATGTAATTGTCTTGTCTTTATTTGACAAGATTTGGGGCACTTATGGCTAGTATGTTTGTTGATATATAGATGTAATATGGGGAAGCAATGCGATAGGCTTTGTGGTTAGTGGTTAGTGGTTTGATGTTGACTAGCTTTTGGACGCTTTTGATTGCAGAACATTTATCTCTTTGTAGATTTTTAAATGGAAAGCTTTTGTTGGGTGTTGAGTGTTTTTACTTTTGTCAATTGTGTCGATAAGATGAGACCTTTCAAGTTTGAACTCATGCCTACAATTCGTTTTTAGGCTAGAAACATCTCAGATTTATAACTAGTACGCTGTTTATTAGGGATTAAAAAAAGATGAACTTGGCAGACCCTGCTTAGTATTGTATAAGCATCTTTTCAAATTCTTAATGTCTTAGCAAAAATCTAATAATTGTTTATTTCTGGTCGATAGCAAAGGCTAGGATAAGCCTTTTGTTGCAGCGGCTTAGCCAACGCTTAATAAGATTTAGGTTAATGTCCTACTACAGCCTGAACAAGAGTTACAAACTTTTTCTTTTTTTATGTTGCTTCAAATTATTGGTTAAACATTTTATTTTAAAACATTATTCTTGTTCCTCGCTCTGCAATTTATTGGTGGCTTTAAGTATGTGGATTATTTTGATTTCACTTGGAGCTATCACATCATGCAGCTGCATTATGTTGATTTGACCAGGAGCAAGTTTATCATCTTAACATGTTTATGGCGTAATAACTTCCATAAATGGTATACTCTGCTATTAATTTTTGTAACTTGTCATTTAGTTGGACTTTGTTACAATTTAACTTCCACTCCATTGAATTACCCATGTCTCCATCACATAAGAAGCCATCACGGACAAAGAATTATATTCTCTACAAGTTTGAAAGCCGTTAGATCCTATTTCTTTTTAGTTAAATTTGATAGCTGAAACCAATACTTGTGCCTAAGAAACCATTTCTAACTCGGCCAATGTATCATTTCTTGACGTTAATTTTTCTAAACTACTCTTGTTTAAATTATAGTCATTAATGATTTGAGAATTACTTCCTGACTATATTACACTACTACTTGTTTAAATTTTCTATTATATATGTTAGGATTAATCTAAAAATGGCACAAGGAATGACTACTTGGTTGCCCAGAAGGTCACCTTTTGAAACGGTTAAACAACAACTTAATATACCATTTGTATTGATTATTCACAAAAGAAAGGAAAATATAAAATAATAAAAAAAAAGAAGAAAATGATTGGGCGAGAAGCTTTTCCTGACTGTTAAAACTTTTACTTCATGAATTATCTGGTAAAAGAAGAATTATGAGCACTCAGTGTGTAAAAAGACAGTAATGATAGAGATGTTGGAGTGATTCATAATAACTTTAGAAGACTAACAATTTTTTCCCTCTAAATCTCTTTTTTTTTTTGTCGAGAGGAGGTGTTGGGGTGTAATTTAACTCGCAGTGAAACAATACTTAGAATCCTATACAATCATTTTCTTTTGTTCATATTTTCCTATTGATTTGTGAGTAGTCCATACAGATAGTATATTAAGTTGCTGATTCAAATAAGGTAATGGTTAAGAGATTGATTTACTTCAAGAGTATCAAAGGGATTTTTGAGGTATTCAACCTCATATCCAAAAGTAGCAGCAGCAACAAGAGCCTTATTTAATATCAGGGATTTCGGACAATGGAATCTTTATGCTGCTACTTCCCATTGATACATATTTTGATTCATATTTGATTCAGCAAGTTAGCCTTATTTAATATTTGATTCATATTTTGAACAACCGAATCAAATATGAATTGGAAACATGGGCGGGAACCCACTTCCCATTAGAGGTGTGGATGGGGTTCAAAAAAAAATTTTCAATTAGGGAACAAGTAGGGGATAGAGAAATATGTTAGGAATCAGTGATGGAGAATGAGAAGTGTTTCCATCCCGCTCCGCCTCTTTAACATCCCTAATAAGAAGTGTGTAATGCATACATACTAATGAAGTATCGGCAGAATCAGTCATTAGTGAGACAAGCATAGAGCTAACTTGCTGAAAAACAACATACCCTGAAACATAAGGTATGTTAAATTGTTAATCTACTTCGAACACTACTTTTATAGTAATCTAGATCAAGAATTTATTGCTGCAAATGCAAAGGAACCATATAGATGATATACAAATAGAGTATTTCTCTGATTGGTTGACCAACAATTATAAGTATAAAAGAAACAAGAAATGATCAGTATGAAATAATATAATCATTGTGATAATACTACCAAAAAATACATCGTCACATGCTTAGCAATGAAAAATCTAGTTAATCACAAGGAATCCTAGTATAAAGAGGCTAATAAAATTAGTAAGAGAGCACAACAGTAATGATTTCTATAGTTGCAGTTGTTGAAAAAGGAAAATCATAACACAACTATTGCATGACAGCCAGAATAATTTTGTAAATTCTTTATATCACAACAAATCTAAAATTTATGAAGATTCTATTTTCCAAAGCCTTGACATCAAACACCTTTTCTCTTGTCTTTATCAAAAAGTTCGTTCAAGGGCAACATCCATAAATCATGTCTAATGAAACAAAAAGTGCAAAATTTAAAGAACAATTAACGATTGAATTTGGTTGTTCAACAGCTACAAAACAAAGAATAGGTGGAGGAAGAAAACTAAGAACCAGACAAAGAAAAAAGCTAAACTGCTCCAGTTTGTTGTATTTCAAGCTTCGAGTATTTGTCTTTTGGTCATCTAAAATCATAAATTCTCAATACTAGATATAAACTCTCAATACTAAAATTTCAAAACAAAAGAAATTCTTACAAATATAACTCCAAACAATCACAGGAATTTTACAATGACAAGAAATCTAGGATATAAGCCAACTCAATTCTAACAACATATAAATTTTATATTGAATAGGAAATGACAAACATAACAAGGACTCAAAATCCTAACAAGATCTTTTCTATAATCTTATGGATAAAATTCTAATAGATTTAGATTTCCATTTTTTTCTAGGTACCAATTCTAATAGGATTAGGTTTTAATTTGTTTTAACTATCATCATCATTATAATAATAATAATAATAATAATAATAATAATAATAATAATAATAATGCGTTGGGTATTACAAATATTTTAGGAATTTATGTTTTAATTTGACATTTTGTCTTTTCACTTTTTGTATTGTTTTCAAACGGATTATATTGACTTTTTAAAAAAAAATGTTTTTGGCCAAAAAACTAAAAAGATTTGTTAGCCAATCAGGGCGTGAATATTTACTCTTAATAACTGTTCTCATATGTGCAAACTCTTGTTTTATTAGGATTCACTAATAAATTTGTAAATGTGAACCAAGTTCTAAAAAATAGTAATCACAACTCTTTGAGCATGAGCGTAGTTGCGTACGAAATGCCATTCTATCATTTGGACGAAATTTTATGTAACCATGTGGGGAAGTGGTTAAAGCTCAACACTAGTATTCCTCAAGATTTTCTAGTACACAGAATACGGAGGGAGCTCACTGATCATTGATTTGGACAACATATATACAACAACCAAACCCAATCGTTGATTTACAGTGTGAGACCCGAACCCGTCTCATTTTGAGATATTTATACATGTTGACGTGTTTCCTTCTTATATGTATCTCTTTGGTGTATGGTCTATGTTTTTAGTCGTAGAATAGTATGTGTAGATATGTTTTATACTTTTCTGGGGTTTTATTTTGGCCCGTTGGATCTTGACCTTTAAAATTTAGTTTTTCCACCCAGCGTTGACCGCTCGAGCTGTGGGAGTGCGCTCAAGCGAGGTTGTGGAAGAGCGTGGCTCAAAGTGTGGTCCGCTCGAGCGGTGGTTTTGTAGAGACGTATGTCGGCAAGGGTTCGCTCGAGCGGTGCTTGGGTGCTCGAGCGGTGGGGTCCTGGCGCAAAAATCTATGAAGTTTACAAATATCTTTTTGAGACTCAAAATATCTTTTTCAAGCATATCTCTTTCTCTACACCTTTTCTCTACCTTCTCTCTAGCTTTCGGGAGGGCTCGGGCTTAGTTTTCCGTGGATGGTTAGTAGATCCTTGCTGTCGGCAATGTAGGCTTCGTATTCATCCAGACGGATTCTCGTTTCGACGAGGTTGGATTTTGAGGTGTCGAGCTTTTAACTCTTGGAGGTAGGATCCTAGACCTTACTGCTATTATGAGGGTGTTATATGCAATTATATGTGTTTTCACAGGATAAAAAATACATTAAATGTGGTTTTCATGTTTTAAACCTTGGTTTTGGGTAAAAAAAGTGGGTTTTACGCGTTTTCTTGGTTTTATACATGATCTGGATGTGTTGATATCCATGGTTTTCAAAAGGAGGTTAGAAAATGAGGTGTTTTTTTTTGTGAAAAACATGCTTTT
Source organism: Heliamphora pulchella (assembly GCA_032270985.1). Lineage (NCBI taxonomy): Eukaryota > Viridiplantae > Streptophyta > Magnoliopsida > Ericales > Sarraceniaceae > Heliamphora > Heliamphora pulchella. Next base: position 10,957 of record JAULJZ010170741.1, read on the forward strand.
GGAGGTTTGGAGCTAACCCTTGGGATTGAGTCACAGTTTTGTGAAACTGTGTTGTTACATGCTTGTGGATCTCCATGTGGATGGATTGGATCATTTTTATACATGCGATGTAAAACTGCTTTGTGGGTTTTTAAATGTTTTTCATAGATGTACCGGGACAATAGGTGTGTTGAGTTGGGCTTCCATTGCTCCTCGATGTAAGTCCAGAAACGTGCGTAGAGTAGGTCCCTACGTGCCTTTGGGTTAGTCCCTGTAAACAAGGTTGGTTGGGTGCTTAGTACCCTCGGGCTCAGGTCCCATAAATTAAGTGGTTAGGTGCTTAGTACCCTCGGGCTGTGGTCCCAAAAACTAAGTGGTTACATTGTCGTGACCCTGTATAGAACTTGTCATTATGTAGTGGGCCTTAAGTGGTGACTAGGGTAATGGGCTGGAGTTTATAGTTGTTACCTGTGTCTGTGTGGCAGAGTCAGTACATAAGATCTCATTTTATCTAGTTTTCTCCTCGACTGTGTGACCCGAGTGGAGCATACTGTTTAATTACAGATCATCGTTTTATTTTTCTCAGTTGTGTGTTCCGAGTTGGAAAATAATGCTTTGTTCCCGGTTATGTGATCCGGGTGAAAAAAGATCATGTTTATTTACTGCTTTCCCTTAACTGTGGTATGATATCTGTCAGGATGATATACATAGTTTCAAGGATGGAACACTGATGGTTTTTCAGAGGAAAACCTTTTAGCTCCTGTGATTGAGCTTATATGTGTATGATTGCATAGCCTGCCTTACAGTTTTACTGTCTACTTTCTATTGGGTTTCGACTCACGGTGTGGGATTTTCCTATAAAAATATTTTTAGGTGACCACGTGGAGTTGACCTAGAGGCTTGTGGTGATAGAGAGCTTGTTATAGTTTTCCTATTTTGGACATGTACTTATACATGTGATGCCTGTTTCTGAAGGCTAGTTTTGTACACCTTAAGGCGATATATTTATTCATGTATGAGATTGCATGTTTAATATTCATGAGAGTTGAACTGTGGGGATTTTCATTCCAAATGTTGTAATATTTTGAGTTGATGGTTTTCCAACTGTAAATCTTATTTTCCTAAAACGTTATTTTGGTGGGCTTTCTCGTGACCCTAGTGTTTGGGGTGTGACAACTTGGAATCAGAGTTCTGGGTTCAAATACCTAAGAGCCATGGGAAAGAGGGTACATCACCTTGTGAGGATGCATGTGTGCTTGATTGCATGTGTGCAAGAGTTTTTTGACATAAGCATGATAGCTTGTTTAGTATGATGGTTGTGTATATGTGGGTATGGAGGCTGAACCTTAGGATTGATTAGTCTTTTCTTCAGGCGTTTGGATCAACAAACTTAGGAATCATGTTAGAGACGCATTTCGCGGATGTGATTTCTAGCAAGGAATCTAAGTAGGTTGTCTGGACTGACGAATCTTTCTTGTAGATTCTCCTCGGTATGTGAAATGTGTTGACATGATCTTAAGTGGCTATGTGTTAGCATGCTTATGTGTATTATGCCTTTTATGTTAGCAATAACATGTTCTTTGGATGCTTATTCTATTATATTGCTTTCGTTTAGTGTTATGTCCACGCGGGGAGGACAAGGTTGAGGTGGAGGCTGTGGCCGTGGTTCTGGCCGAAGGAACATTTCAGTCCCAGATGTTGGGGATGCTAATGCACCCCAAGGACCTGTTGGCAGGGGAGATCTGTTGTGTGAGATGGTCAGCTCCATCCAGCAACTGGCTGAGGCCACTCGGGGAAGGGAGAGTGTACTTGAGCCGAGGGCGACGGTAGCGATGCAAGAGTTTCGCCGTCTGGACCCTCCTACCTTTTCTGGGGATCCCAACCCTACGGTTTCCACTGAGTGGCTAGAGCTGGCGACCAGGATCTTAGACACGCTTCAGATAGAGGAGGATGATCTGAGGGTTACCTTTGCTGCCTTCCAGTTGAGGGGGAGTGCTCATATGTGGTGGAAGTATGCCAAGATCACATTTGGGGGCACATGGGAGGCATTCACGAAGGTATTTCTGGAGAAATACTTTCATGCAACGTTGAGGGATCGCTACAGAGGGAACTTTCTTTTTCTGATATAGGGGACGATGACAGTGATTGAGTATGAGGCGGAGTTTACTACCCTATCCCGATTTGCACAGGAGATTGTGCCTACTGATGAGTTCCATGAGAAGTGGGTTGAGAGGGGTTTGAGACCTGCTATCCGAGACAGAGTGGCTTGATTTAGGATGCAGGTTTTTACAGAGTTGGTGGAGACCACCATGAAGGTGGAGGACACTCTGAACGAGATGCGTAGAGACAGGGATAGTAGAGGTTAGCAAGATGGGGGATGTGCACAGTCTCAAGGACGCAGGGATAAGCGACGACAGACATCTGGTCTGAGTTTTCATCCGGTGGGGTCGTATCCACCACAGTCTTCTGCGTCTATACCCCCCGTAGCTTTAATGAGATGGTTAGAGCATAGAGCATCTATTTATTTTAGATGCCAACGGCCAGGGCACCGTGCGGCAAAATACCAGAGTCCAACGCCTGTTCAGGAACAGTCGCAGTTCCAGGCGCACGGGAGGGGGCCAGTGGTATGTTTTGAGTGTGGCCAGTTGGGGCACATCCGCAGGGATAGTCCTAGAGGAGGGAGTATATGGAGTATAGCTGGAGCGCCAGTTACTCCATCTGCCTAGGGACGCTAGCTATTTCGATTCACAGAAGGGGGCACCTCGATACAGTTGGGCAGACAGTCTATAGTTCAGGGCTACAGTGGATAGGCCAGAGCTTATGCCCTTACAGACCCCAGTTCATCTAGTGCACCGGTAGTGCCCGATGCTGCTGCTACCACCTCCATGATCAGTGGTACTCTTCTAGTCTTTAGATCATGGGGCAGTGTCCTTACCAACATAGGAGCATCGCATTTGTTTATATCATCTACTTTTTCATCTACTTTGGGGTTGGAAATGGACTAGTTAGGTAGTACTTTGATTGTGGAGACCCCAGTCAGTGGGAGCGTGACGCTGAGTCTTGTCTGTAGATCTTGCGTGTTGGAGGTCGCCGGTCGTTGTTTAGAGTTCGATTTGTATACCAGCGGGAGATTGCTTTTGTTTTATAGGTGACCGAGATGAGGGTTTGATGCCTATGCCGGGTGCTGTGCGAAACGAGGGTAACTTAGGTTTCCTCCTTTCAGCCCTCATGATGGATGAGGAAGTTAGGGTCCGAGGGGAGTTACCTCCGGTGGTTTGCGACTACCCAGATGTCTTTTCTGATGATCTGTTTGAGTTGCCACCAAGCCGTGAGGTAGAGTTCTCCATTGATTTAGTTCCTGGAGCTGCTCCCATATCTATACTGTCTTATCGTTTTGCACCCGCCGAGTTACGTGAACTCAAGGTACAGCTTTAGGAGTTGCTTGATAAGGGGTTCATCCGTCCGAGTACTTCGCCGTGGGGAGCTCCTGCTCTGTTTGCTAAGAAGAAGGATGGATCTTTGCATTTGTGTATCAACTATCGAAAATTGAATCAGGTAACTGTGAAGAACAAGTATCCTATGCCAAGGATCGACGATTTGTTTGATCAGTTGAAGGGGTCGAGCTGCTTTTCAAAGATTGATCTGCGATCAGGATACCACCAGTTAAGGATTAGGGATGAGGACATAGCGAAGATCGCCTTCCGGACTCGCTATGGTCACTATGAGTTTTTGGTTATGCAGCTCGGTCTGACGAACGCACTAGCAACATTTATGGGTCTGATGAACTGGATCTTCCATCTTTATCTGGACAGTTTTGTGGTAGTGTTTGTGGATGGCATTCTTATCTACTCACCCACTAGGGAGGCGCACGAGAAGCACCTGCGGATCGTGCTGCAAACTCTGAAAGAGCATCGCTTGTATGTGAAGTTCAAGAAGTTCAAGTTCTGGATGTCTGAGGTGAGGTTGCTTTGACACATTGTGTCGACCGACTGGGTATCAGTGGATTCATTGAAGATAGATGCTGTGACGAGTTGGGAGCGACCGAAGAACGTCTTTAAAATCAACAATTTTTTGGGTTTAGCAGGTTACTATCGACGGTTTGTGAAAGATTTTGCGAGGCTTGCAGTACCGATGACGCGTTTGACGCGGAAGGGAGTTGTCTTTGTCTGGAATGAGTCCTGCAAGTCAGCATTCCAGAAGCTGAAGACGAGGTTGACTAGTCTGCCAGTGTTGATCATTTCAAAATGAGGTTCGGGGTATATAGTGTACTGTGATGCATCACATGATGGTTTGGGCTGTGTTCTAATGCAGAAAGGTAAGGTTGTAGCTTACGGTTCTCGACGGTTGAAGACACACGAGAAGAACTACCCGACACATGATCTGGAGTTGGCTGCTGTGGTCTTTGCCTTGAAGACATGGTGCCACTATCTTTATGGTGAGAAATTCGAGGTTTTTTCGATCACAAGAGCTTAAAATACTTATTTTCGCAGAAGGACTTGAACTTGCGCCAACGATGATGGATGGAATTGTTGGAGGATTATGACTTTGACTTGCAGTATCATCCAGGGAAGGCCAATGTCGTGGTAGACGCGTTCAGTAGGAAATCTCACGGATCATTAGCTTCTGTGGCTATACGTGAGTGGGACATGCTTGGAGAGATTGGGGAGTTTGATCTGTGTCTTGGAGAGACAGCGACGGGTGCCACCTTATTCTCAGTAGTTTCACAACCTGCCTTGATCGCACGAGTGCTAGAGGTCCAACTGACGGATCAGGAAGCTTAGATGATACGAGATCGGGTTGCTAGTGGAGAGGATACAACAGGATGGGTTGTGGGTTCAGACCAGAGTCTGAGGTTGGCTGGGAGGTTATTTGTGCCAGAGTCATGCCGCGCTGATATACTACGTGAGTGTCATTATTCTCATCTTGAAGTGCATCCAGGAAGCACGAAGATGTACCACGATCTGCGTCATCAGTTTTGTTGGACAGGAATGAAGAGGGATGTGATCCAGTTTGTTTCTCGGTGCCTTACCTATCAGAAGGTGAAGGCGAAACACCAGAGACCAGCAGGCTTGCTACAACCATTACCGATATCAAAGTGGAAGTGGGAGAATATCACGATGGACTTTGTGTCAGGACTTTTTCGATCACTTAGGGGACATGACGCTGCATGGGTTGTGGTTGATAGGTTGACGAAGTCTGCACACTTTCTCCCCATCTGTGTGAAAGATTCAGTGGATAGACTGAGTCGGTTGTATGTTAGAGAGATAGTCTGGTTGCACGGAGTACCAGTGTCTATTGTTTTTGATCGAGACCCGCGCTTCACATCGCGCTTTTAGCAGAGTCTTCAAGAGGCTTTGGGGACGAACTTGACGTTCAGAACTGCTTTTCACCCCCAAAAGGATGGCCAGTCTGAGAGGACTATACAGGTTCTAGAGGATATGTTGACATCATGTGTCCTCGATTTCAGAGGTTCTTGGGAGGATCATCTACCTTTGGCAGAGTTTGCATACAACAATAGCTATCAGTCTAGTATTAGGATGGCACCGTATGAGGCTTTGTATGGTAGATCGTGTAGGTCACCAGTGTGTTGGACATATGTGGGAGAGACCAAAATTTTGGGGCCCGATATGGTGCGAGAGACGGCGGAGAAGATTATAGTGATACGCCAATGTCTAATGACAGCACAGAGCTGCCAGAAGAGTAATGCAGATCAGAGGAGAAGACCTTTGGAGTTTACAGTAGGAGATCACGTGTTTCTGAAGGTCTTGCCACGTAGAGGTTTGATGAGGTTCGGTTGTAGCGGGAAGCTATCACCGTGTGTCATTGGACCATTTGAGATCCTCGACAGGGTTGGAGAGGTTACACATCGTTTGGCTTTGCCACCTTAGTTGGCATCTATGCACAACGTGTTTCACGTTTCTATGCTTCGGAGGTACGAGCTTGATCCTTCACATGTGCTTGATTGGGCCGAGTTGCGGGTTAATGAGGATGCCACTTATGAGGAGCATCTAGTGAAAATTCTTGATACAAAGGAGCAGGTGTTACGGGGCAGAACAATTGCTTTTGTCAAGGTCCTATGACTTCATCACGGGGTTGAGGAAGTGACATGGGAGCTTGAATCTGGGATGCGTGCTAGATACGCAGACCTGTTTACCTCGTGACCTTGTAGCAAATTTGGGGGGTAAAATTCCTTAAGGGGGGGAAAGTTGTGAGACCTAGACCCATCTCTTTTTGAGATATTTATACATGTTGACGTGTTTCTTTCGTATATGTATCTCTTTCGTGTTTGGTCTATGTTTCTAGTTGTAGAACAGCTTGTGTAGATGTGTTTTATGCCTTTTTGGGAATTTGTTTTGGGCCGTTGGATCTTGACCTTTAAAATTCAGTTTTTCCACCCAGCGTTGACCGCTCGAGCGGTGGGAGTGCGCTCGAGCGGGGTAGTGGCAGAGCGTGGCTCGGAGTGGGGTCTGCTCGAGCTGTGCTTGGGCACTCAAGCGGTGGTTTGGTAGAGAAGTATGTTGGCAAGGGTCCGCTTGAGCGGTGCTTGGGCTCTTGAGCGGTGGGGTCCTGACGCAAAAATCTATAAAGTCTACAAATATCTTTTTGAGACTCAAAATATCTTTTTCAAGCATATCTCTTTCTCTACTCCTTTTCTCTACCTTCTCTCTAGCTTTCGGGAGGGCCTAGGCTTAGTTTTCCGTCGACGGTAAGTAGATCCTTGCTATCGGCGACGTGAGCTTCGTATCCATCTGGACGAATTCTCATTTCGACGAGGTTAGATTTTGAGGCGTCGAGCTTTTAGCTCTTCGAGGTAGGATCCTAGACCTTACTGCTATTATGAGGGTGTTATATGTAATTATATGTGTTTTTATTGGGTGAAAAATACATTAAATGTGATTTTCATGTTTTAAACCTTGGTTTTGGGTAAAAAAGTGGATTTTACGCCTTTTCTTTGTTTTATACATGATCTGGATGTGTTGATATCCATGGTTTTCAAAATGAGGTTTGAAAACGAGGTGTTTTTGTGAAAAACATGCTTTTTGAGGTTTGGAGCTAACCCTTGGGGTTGAGTCTCAGTTTTGTGAAACTGTGTTGTTACATGCCTGTGGATCTTCATGTGGATGGATTGGATCATTTTTATACATGCGATGTAAAATTTCTTTATAGGTTTTTAAATGTTTTCCATAGATATACCGGGATAATGGGTGTGTTGAGCTGGGCTTCCATTGCTCCTCGGTGTAAGTTCGAAAACATGCGCAGAGTTGGTCCCTACGTGCCTTCGGGTTAGTCCCTGTAAACGAGGTTGGTTGGGTGCTTAGTACCCTTGGGCTCAGGTCCCGTAAACTAAGTGGTTGGGTGCTTAGTACCCTCAGGCTGTGGTCCCATATACTAAGTGGTTACATTGCCGTGAGTCCGTATAGAACTTGTCATTATGTAGTGGGTCTTAAGTGGTGACTAGGGTAATGGGCAAGAGTCTATAGTTGTTTCTTGTATCTGTGTGGCACAGTCGGTACATAGGATCTCATTTTATCTAGTTTTCTCTGTGGCTGTGTGACTCGAGTGGAGCATACAGTTTAATTACAGCTCATCGTTTTATTTTCCTCGGTTATGTGTTCCGAGTGGAAAAATAATATTTTGTTCCTGATTGTGTGATCCGGGTGAAAAAAATCATGTTTATTTACTGCTTTCCCTTAATTGTGGCATTATATCTGTTAGGATGATATGCATAGTTTTAAGAATGGAAAACTGATGATTTTTGGGAGGAAAACCTTTTAGCTCCTGTGATTGAGCTTATATGTGTATGATTGCATAGTCTGCCTTACAGCTTTACTTTCTACTTTCTATTGGGTTTCGGCTCACAGTGTGAGATTTTGCTGTAAAAATATTTTCAGGTGACCACGTGGAGTTGACCTAGAGGCTTGTGGTGATGGAGAGCTTGTTGTAGTTTTCTTATTTTGGACATGTACTTATACATGTGACGCCTGTTTTTCAAGGCTGGTTTTATACGCCTTGAGGCGATATATTTATTCATGTATGAGCTTGCATGTTTAATATTCATGAGAGTTGAACTATGGGGATTTTCATCCAAATGTTGTAATATTTTGAGTTGATGGTTTTCTAACTGTAAATCTTATTTTTCTAAAACGTTATTTTGGTGGGCTTTTGCGTGACCCTGGTGTTTGGGGCGTGACATACAGTGAGGGTGCCTTGAAATTGAGAGAGTGAGAGAGTCATCAATGGAGGAGAGAAAGAGAGAAAGAGCTTACCGGTGGTAGCGACATTGATCGGCGGTGGAAGAGACGGCAATCGGCTGTGATAGCAACGACAATCGACAATCGACAATCGGCGGTGTGGATTTGATGGTGGTTTCGATGGATGCCTTATCTAGGGGAGAGAGAGGCGTTGGATGGTAGGTTGGTATGATGAGAAGGGGCAAAAGTGCGTAAAGAGAGGAGAGAAGGGTTTTAAAGTTTATAAAAAGCAAAAGGAGAAGAAGAGTTTTGAATAAACGTTAAATACATGTTTTCTAAACACGACTTATTTAATGAAAATGTGTTTACTAAACACTCTTTGTATGTAAAATGACTTAAAAGCTTTTTTGTTAACCACGTTTTCCATACAAAAACAATAAAGCGTGTTTATTAAACACGCTTTCTAAATAAAAGTTTAAAATGTAAAACATTTTGTTTAAAAAATAATAAAGCGTGTTTAGTAAACACGTTTTAAGTTTAAACATTTTTTCCAAAAACTAAAACCTTTATCATTTTACATTTGTATAGAAAACATGTTTTCTAAACACGTTTTTACGTAGAATGGGAATTAAGTTTTAAAATTCCTAATTCGTTAATTAAGTTTACAAACTTTCTTATTTTGGTAAAAGAGCCGTTGCCTCAGGTTAAGTAAAGAATGAGAGACAAAAGAGGAAAGAAAAAAAAGAGAAGGAAGGAAGCAACAACGCCCGACACCCGACGCCGCTCCAACGTCCCACCGCTGGCTCCCACCGCCACTGCCACCCACACCCACCGTCGATGACACCACCATTGCCGTCCCTCATTGCCATCGACGAGGCTCCGGTCACTAGGAAACCACCTTCTCTCTCCTCTTTTCTCTCTCGCCACCTCCCTTTTCTCTCTCCCATCTCTCTTTCTCTCCTCCTGCTCCCATGGAGCACAACCACCACCAATCACCACCTTCTGGACACCCTACACACTGTCACTGGACCACCCCCGACCATCATGAACCACCTCGTGGCACAAAAGCAAAAGAAATTATAGTTTTGGAATTTTTTGAAAAATAGTCCGCCGGGCCATCTTCATCTACGGCCACCCACCACCACTACCTCAATGCTCCGTTTCAACCATACACCATAAGTTTGGTTAGACTCATCCCACAGCCGCCTACGCATAGCCTCAAACGGTTGTCAAAATCAACGTCTGAATTGCCCAAATCCAAAGTTGGAGACAAAAACCCAACCCATGTCTATACTTGAACCAGCATCGCGTCAGTACTCCATTATTGCTTCAGTGTAGTTATGTTTGCATGAAAGACTTAATGATCCTCGTGTATGACTGAGACACTTCTTGGGTTGTGTTTGGTTTGTTGTTTTTGTGTTGTTTTTTTTAATAGTTTAATAAAAGTAGAATTTTAAAAGTTAAAAGATAAAAAATAAAAAGTTCATATTAAAATTTATATTATGTGCTTTAATTAGTTTTTTTTATAAAAATCAAATTTTATAGAGATAAATTTAAATATTTTAAATAACATAAAACAAGTGTTTTTACATGGTTTTAATATTTAATAAGTTAGGATAAAGATTCAAATGATAAAATTGTTATCAAAATTTAGATGAGTTTAATAAGTTATATTAAAAAGATATATTAAAATATTATTTAAGTTTAATAATTTTTCAGGTGACGCTTAAATGGATGGAGGAACCGATAGCCGAGAAAAAAAAGTTTTAATTTACTCATATTTTCATTTTAATTTCTGTAATTTGCATTTCAATTTATGTATTTAGCACATGGAAGTATGCTTTAATATTGTTAGATGCTGAATTCACTATTAGAAGTTGGGGGTTTATTTGTGAAATAACTTACTGGGAATGCTTTAATGGAAATAATTTCTTTTCAATGAATAAAATACTTTTATTTCAAAATTTGAAAAACTTTGAACGAGTTTGAAAAAAGATAGTCGGCAAAGTTCAAAGTAAAGAGTGGAAGATAAAGAAATTCACTACAAGAAATAGCATCAACAGCGACGAGAATAATCGTCGCTAAAAATCCAAAACTCGTCGCCAAACAGCTTTCGCGACGATTGTAATTTCGTCGCCAACTTGTCACGGAACCAGGAAGATCTACTGCGACGGTTTTGTCTCGTCGCCGACAGATCACCATTTACTGACGACAAAAATCGCTGGTAATGACCTACCTTTGCCTACTAAGGCATTCGTCGCTAATGGTTATTATCCACGACAAGCCAAATTCGTCGGCAATAATGTCTCTTCGGCTACAAGGCCAGTCGTCACTAATGGTAACCAATCAACGACAAGTCATTTTCGTCGCCAATGACCTATCTTTGCCTACAAAGAACCGTCGTTGATTCTCCTAATTCGTTGGTAATGGTCACATTTGCCGACGGAACATATGTCGCTATATAATCACTAAAGTACAATATGTTTTTAGCGACAAAGATTATTTTTGTTGCTAAAGATAAACCAAAAACAAAACTCCCATAATTAAATTATAATTTTTTTTTCGCTAATCTTACACAAAAAACCTGTATAACACTAATAATCACCACCAAATGCATCCTGATCAATTCAATTCACCAAAAACTTAATAATAATAATGTAATTCAAAACATATCCGAATAAAAATAACAAGTTCCAAATATTCATCAACCGTTCAAAAAAATATCCGAATAAAAATGATAGGAATTACAAAATAATTCATTAATTCCTCAATCCCAATAACATAATCATCACTTCAAAAGCACAATAGAATCCCCGATTCGTATCTGTTACAAGAAAAGAAAAAAATCATTGTTAAACTCTATAAAGTAAACATAAAATTAATGAAATTATAAAAATATAAATTACATAATTTTTGTTTTTATTATCTAACCTATATTTGCATTGAGGAGCCCATTATTAGTACAAGTTTCTTTGACCTAGTAATGTGTACATGTCCGAATGTTGAATTGACGTGTGGCTTGTTTCCACAAGCCACATTACTCTAGATTGACATGTTCGTATGAGTTTTGGAGTCATTTGATGGTTTATCCAAAGTTTTGACCTCCTACGGCTTTTTTGAGATTTCTTAAGTTTCAAGGTTAACAAACTTTTATCTAATTCTCAAATCGGACGTCGAATTAAAGTGTGATTTGTTATCACAAGTCATATTACTTTAGATTGACGCGTTCATACGAGTTTTAGAGCTATTTGATGGCTTATCTAAAGTTTTAACCTTTAACTCTCAAAATCTTGAAAAATCATTCGATAGCTAGATTAAGCTTTAGTACTATAGGTGGACTTACCAAGAAGAGCTCGATCCGCCACTACCATTGTCACGTTGGGACCATGACACTCCCATTTGGCGAACCAAGAAATCTTAAAAAGCCTCAAACTTCTTATTATTCGCTTCAATCGTCTCTTGTTGCTGCTTTATTGACTCTTCTTGGATCTTGTTCAACTCATTCAATGTTTCAACTTTATTTCGAAGAGTTTGGTCCTCTTGCTGGGATTGTGTAGTCGAGCTTCTAGATGATGACGATCTCCCACCAATTCCATATCCTTTTAAGTAATCGGAGCATTTTTCTAGTACATCAATCGCTATCTGCTCTTGTGTGACTAGTTCTTCTCCAGGTTGTGATGCCTCTTCGCGTAACCTTTCAAACTTTGCCTGAAATATTTATAGAAAGTTAAACAATTAGTAATAATAATAAAAAAATTTACAATTGAACACATACTTGAATATACTTACATGCAATTCAGCACATACGGGGTCTACTCAGTCACCTTTTTTCTTTCTCGTGTGGGAGTCCTTGACAAAGTCTGAGATGTGGGGTTTCTCACCACCATTCTCGTTTGCCTAATGCAATTTATGCCATGAATTGGTAAATATTTAACAATTGATATTTATATATATTATTTTAAAACTAAAAACATATCACCTTGATGGACATCGTAACAGGAAAAGATCTACAGCCCATTGTATGGTTGAACAACAACTTAGATCGATTAATTTTGTTTTTTTTCATCCTGAATCTACAAAATGTTTTGAAGAATATATAAGTTAAATATTGCTACTACTATTGCAATTCCAATATAAAAAACTTACTATGTACTTTTCAGATGTCAAAACATGATTAATCATATACTCCAAGTCTTCTTGTTTTACTTCTTTGTATGGCCTAGTCTTCGGGTCATCACCGGCCTCTATCATGTCCACATAATGCCTTTTCATACGTGCCTTCTAATCTTTATAAATATTTTGACATTTTTTCTCAATCCAACTCCTAACCACCTCGTTGGTGTCGTAATCTTTAATCTCAAACTTGTCTTGCATACATATGAATTGTCAAATTAGAATTCATTTTCATACATAGCAAGATAACTCTATGATAAATATTGAATCGAAATACTCGTGTTGCTTGTATAATTTGGGCTTTGAGTGCATCGTTAATGTCGTCCCATTTTTCCACTCCATGCAATGGTGCAGCCATTCTAATTTGTACTCCGAGTTCATTAGCTAGCCTAGTGGTATTCTCACCAATAGGGGCTCCAGCATCATTGGGAATCTCAACAGGGAGTGGAATTCCACCGTGGCTAGCTATGATCTACGATGTTTTTTTCCTATGAGTTGGACCTCGATTTTTTCTAGACGTTGTAGTTGAAAAGACCAAAAAAGTTAAACTTCATTAGTAGACAATTTGTATTACATTTATAAATAATACAATGCATATTAAATGTATGTCCAATTAAATACATTAAACATACCTATGGCCGTGCTGTCCTGGGTAGATGTAGGAGACGGTGAAGACAGTGTAGTATGAGGCATGGTAGCAGTAGTCTCCAATGATTGTAATAGACGAGTTGTCTTGGTATTTCGACCGTGGGTCATATGTGATCTGACACAAAATTGTTAATGAAGTATTATACACAGGTTTAGTTTACATCTTGTTCTCAAGTAATAACCTACAAAACCTTACTATCAATAAATCTCCTGAATTGCTAGAGAAAATCAAGTAAACTAGTTCAGGCCAGCACTTAGTGGAATGGTAAAGACTTAATGCTGTCAAGCATGTGAATGTGGGATCCAGTCTAAAGTAACCACATTGTGCATATATGTCCGAAAATGTGGCCTATATACAGAGCCAGAAAGATAACATGCATATATACATAGTTTAAAACGAGTACGACAAAACTCTAAGATCAGAACCAAAAACATAAAAGACATAAAACATAGTAACAAAACTCATCAAACATAAAACTGA
>JAULJZ010170750.1:0-24429 GCA_032270985.1 Heliamphora pulchella
GTTCGAGGCGTCGAGTTTTTAACTCACCGAGGTAGGATCCTAGACTCTCATGTCTTATAAGGGTGCTACGTGTATTCGCGTGTGTTTTTAACGGTTAGATTGCTGTAGATCTGATCTTATGTTCAAGTTGGGTTTATTTACAAAGCCATTCAAAGATAGAAATGACAACATATGTTCAGCTTTAAACCTTCATATCAATTATATTCATCCACTTTACTTTATGTACAAACATAACTCAAAATACAATGAAATAAATCTTTCCTCTAGCTTTCCCTAACATGTATCATTTTTTCCACGCCTAGATCCTCAGAACCTGAAATGTTTTGTACACAAACATGAGCTAAAGCTCATAGGATAAAGGCTAACTCTATGCTAAGCATGATTTGTGAGGTGTGATAGGTGCAACCGAAGTAAAAAAGCAAGTTCCACCAATTCGTTATTTATTTCGATACACACACCCACGCACACCAATTTATTCATTCATTAAAAGCCTTTTTCCAAACGTTCCTTTCTTCACATTGTTCGCAATACTATACCATTTCCCGATTTACCACAAACATCGTATCATATCAAACAACTGGTGTCGGACGCAGCTTATAGAAACATCGCCCCATTCGCCCCCAATAGGCTACACGAAGCCATTGTAGAATGGGTCGCTCTATAACTCATCACGACATAATCACATTTTAATAAACTGGTGTTGGGTGCAGCTTATAGAAACCCTCCCTATTAATTCCTAATAGGTTACGCAAAGCCATTGGGTAACAGATAGCTCTATAACTCACCACGATACAGTATCACATTTCGGGGGCTAACTTGTGGGTATGTGATCCCCATTTTGAGCAAGTTTTTGGTCTTTCATCGCGGATCCTCATGCCCAACTTAATTCACTTCAATCTATACGATTCATTAATCATCAATACCATCATTTTCAAAAATTCGAGAGCCCAACCCTACATCCGATTTCTCTCCCAATCATTTTCAAATATTCTCATTTTGCTTCCCGTTTCAAGTTTTTCGTTTCGATTTCACAACATATTTCATTTAAGTACTTGAGTTCCCTTTCATGTCATATGCATCATAACATCAATATATAACTTCTCATATGTCACATTTCATTTACCAACTTCATAAAGTACCAACACAAAACTAATTCAATAGTGATCATATCATTTAATGATAAAGGGATACACCCACCATATGCGTTATAAATTAGTTTGAAACCCATTTTCCCTTCCAAAAGCTTGGAATTTTAAGATATAGCCATACCAAACACAACCCTCAAATAACCCTTTTTACTAAACCCTCCCAAAACTTAGGTTAATAAATACGATTCAAAGGAAACTAAACAACAAGTTTAAAACTTTTCAAAATGTGCCCAACCGAGGATTTTATTAACATAAAAGAGTAGTCAAAGAAAACTAGAATCACGGTTCCCAAGAGTCTAGTCCTTTAAACAAAACAAAAAATTTTGAAATAGCCCAGACCGAGCGATCGGTGTGAGAATTGCTCTATCGATTTCTTGCCTGCACAAAAGAGCCGAGAGTATTAAAAGACCGCTTGATAGATCGATTGAGTGGTATATCGATTGGTCTTGCTCCGGGTTCCTTTTTCAAGCCAAAAACTTGATTTTTAACCCTTAGATGATTTTTCATATCTTTCAATACATTTTAGGCAAAGAAATATTTTTAGAAAATAAAGAAAGGTCATTCTAAAATCTCCCTTGAGGCATAAGAGTTATATGAAGCAAAACCAACTGAAAACCCCCTTTTTATACAATAACTCTAAACACCAAGATTAACCGTTTCTCAAAACCAAACCCAATTTTCTCAAAGTTTCACAATCACATAAACCATGTTTCATTGTAAAGTTCTAAAACCTTTAAATTTTGTCAAGATACCAACATTAGTTCATTTTCTTTGAACTCAATACATCTTAAAAACTTAACATAGGATTCAAACACTCTAATTTTCTCAAAACCCAACTCGAGTCTCAATTTCATAAAAAGTGTCATGCTAGGGTTTACTTTAACGAAAGCAATCAACACAAATCATAACAAATCACAAGAGATAGTCTAGATCCTACTTCATAGACATTCCACCATCAAGAACCAAACCTCCCGCGAGCTCCACACGATCGAAACCCAAAACGTACGACAATGGAGGGGCTTCTAACGAACATCCACACTCTCCAATGGTAGCTCGTTCAAGGAAACGATAAGATCTTGCCCTCTATGAACATGAAAACCCCCAAGAACCTCCAAAAGCTAAACCCTAGATTAGTCTTAAGCTTTAAAGAGAGAGGAGAGAGGAGAGAATAACAAAACTAGCCTAAAAATCGAGATTTATAGCCTCTGCCCGACACAGACCACCCGATCGGTCTCAGGACCACTCGATTGGTCTCCGCGATTGTATTTTTTGCCCGACTTTAAACGAGCATATCTCCTTCATCCAAACTCCAAATAGGCTTGTTCTTGTGCTCAAACTGAAGCCCCGAAAGTCTAATTTTCAATGGTTTAAATCTCATACCAGGATTCATTTTGTACAAAATGTTATGGCCAAATTAGTAAAGGTATGTCACTTTTCTTCACAGACTTTTCACATATTTTTGTCTGAACATCCATTAGAACCTCATATTCTTCCTCTAACTTATCTTTCATGCGTATCTAAGGCCTAAACATCACCAAGCTCAAAGTTTAATTCATACTCCCATCTACCCTTATAAAATGACACGGGTCAGGGTCTCACACACTGACATTGATGCTTGTTTTAAATCTAAGAATTCTTTTACTCTCCCTTGTCTGACTGTTGAAGGAAATTATTTCTCCAGAAAAATTTCCTCGAATTAGACCCACATAAGAATGGTTATATCCCTAGTAGTCTTGATCATGGACTACCAATGATTTGCTTCTCCTTTCAATTGATACATGGCCAAAGCAACTCGATCGCCATCCTTTGTAATGTCCATGGTATCTAGCATTTTCTTTATAGCTCCTACCCAATTCTCTATGACTTTAGGATCTGTTTCTCTTCTAAAAGTGGGTTCCCTATGCTTCCTTAACTCCGATAAGAGCCATGCTCTATCTCATGGTCCACTTACTGCGGGTCGATTTATATTCTCATCTAGGTTTTGCAGAACTTGAGCTAAGTTCTGTATCTTAGAATTATGAATGGGCCCATTGGCCTCAGCTGACCATTAACTATTAGCTCTCCCTCCTACCCTCTATATAAAAATTCTAAGGTTATGATATTAATGAGAGAAAGTAGTGTAAACATCACATTAAAATAGAGTAAAATCAAAAGGTATACACCATACATTATTCACAAAGGTTTCCTTTATTTTTTTTCATGTTTGAAAGATTTATACAATATTCTAGTGACTTTTCACACAACCTATACTACAAAACAACTTTATACTTACAAGTATAGATTCAGAACAAGTTCTTTCACCCTTCCCTAACTCTACACAGCAAAACAACAAAAACATCTGACACACTTTTCCCTCCTCCTCTAAATTGCTGGCCTCATCAACGGCTTTATAATCGGCCCAAACTCCTTCCTTAGGATCAGAATCAGAAGACATCCTAAAAGGAAAAAATAAAATTACTTAATTATGATGAATTGTAATGCTTTTAACTTATAAGTGATTTATTTATTTAGTATAACTCAAAACTTTAACAAAGGTAGCTACACAACAGAACACACGATTTCTTCACATGCCCAAGATCTAAAGATTCACTAAACTTAGGCTCTGATACCAAGCTGTGACGCCCCAAAATTCAAAGGGACATCAAGACGTATAGATAATGATAGGGATTATACTATGTGCCCAATTGCAATTAACATAAAAGATAATACCGTCTTATTCATTTCATTCACTCTGATCAATATCAAATCAAATATTACATTGATCCAAGTATCTTGCGCAAAAGTTATATTACATACCAAAAGATAAAAAAATACTCACTAATAACAACACACTCCAAGGGAGTGTCAAAGGAAGCAAAAAGAACTCTGTGTAATTCTACTATGGACCGTACTCCTCCTGGTCCGTAATTGCTCCGTCTTCTTTAGAAACTTCCCCTCCTTCACCTGGTATCACACGCCATGAGCTACGAAGCCTAGAAGAATTTCCAAAATCATACCTTTCTAAGAGCAATAATATTCTAACATGGAATTCAAGTAATAGATACAACAAGATAGTTACAACATCGCAAGATGGTATTTTATAAGTATTATGCAGTTACTACAGTGTATAAATGAGAATGCATCGTACATGTAATCATCCCTACTACAAAGACAACAAAAGACTGATCCACTGCCTGGGATCCAAAAAAAGTAGGCTTTCATGTAAATTGAACGCTAAAGCTATCATGATTGACCCTCGTTGTGAAATAATGATCTCGTTGCCTAGTTTTATGTAAAAGAATTTTTTCATTTAAACCTATAGATTTTTTCTATACCAGTTATACTTTAGGTATAGATATTAGACAAAAATATGTTCATGGAGCATTGCATCAAAAATATTTTTTATTATTTTAGATAATGCTTCTTATAATAATGAATGTGTTAACTATCTAAAACGTAATTTAGAGTTTTCATTATCTGATTTTTTATTTCATGTTCATTGTTTTGCACACATTTTAAATTTAATTATTAAAGAAGGACTTAAATATCGCAATGAATCTATTGAATGAATTAGGCTATGTCACGCCCTAAACTCCGGGCCACGTGAAACACCCACAAATAACCATACATAACACCCAACCCGATGTTATACTCTCAAAAAAAGCATACATGCATTTAAATAGATATCGTCCACAAGCTTACAACACGTGGTTCCAACACCGCTAACATGTAAACATACAAGGTTCAAAAAAAACAAAAGGAAGATTACAAATCTTCCACCCCTTCGGCACCTCTAGATCAACATGCGTGACTGGTACCTAAAAATCATTTCAAATCCCACGCCGTAAGCCAAAGATCAGCAGAAACTAGACAAACATGAAATATAAACAAAACATACTCAAAAAATGAGGTGCAATTTTTGACTCACATGAGCCACAAGAACGGTTTTGAAAACGGTTTTAGTTCTAAACTCATACGAGTCTTAAAGAGAAAAACATTTCAAAAACGGTTTTATACGAGGACTCCCAAGAGCCTCAAGGAAAATAAATTTGTAAACAGTTTTGTATCACGACTCATCAGAGTCTAGAAAATAATTTGATAGATAGATATAGTATAATGCTTCACCAGCAAAGATAGACTCCTACGAGCTCCACATGCCACACAGATACATGTACACTAATTCTCTTAAGCCTCAACAACAGATATATCACATTCAATGAGATGCTAGGATAAGAACCCTTTTTGACTCAAAGGCACCACGAAAATGGTTTGAAATTAGTTTTACATCACAACTCACACGAGTCTTAAATACAGTTTGAAAATGGTTCAGTCCATGCCACAAAGCATCACATGCAATCCATGCCATTCACATAACGCAACACATATAGAGTTAACATACATCTTCACGAGGTAAAATCATAGGACCAATATATGCCCTCAACACATATCTTCACGGGGTAAAACCGTAGAACCAATATACGCCCTCAATATATGCATCTTTACGGACTTTCACCGAGGGACCAATATCCACCCCAACATATGCATATACAAAACCAAAGCCTTAAATGCACCAAGATCACATAAGATCACGTATCCATCCAACCACACGCAGGAATAAAACTAATCAATGTTTTATAAGCATAGAAGCATGTATAACCATGACGTTCCACATATAACGATGCCACTTAACCCGTCACGACATCACATGCCACACACCCGTCACAAACAACAAACTTGCGTAACACGACCTAACCAAAGGCCAACACCAAACCTACCACAAAATAGTTCTCACCAAACCCTATCTCTAGAAAGAACATCGGACACCACGTCCTGTACCCAACGAAGCACCAACCACTACGCACACAACCGTGCACCAACACCCCGCATGAAATGACCAACACCCCTCTCCGTGACTTTAGTCGGCAGGATCCCATAATCTAATCAACTAAAAACCACTAGAGAAGAGCAGTCGATTGAGCCCCATAACCCAATCGACTGAAAGGCCACCACACGACTAACCCAGACCAACACACACCCAACACGGCAAACATGGACCCACACACGCCCAACACGCCCAAAAGAAACCCCTAAGGCCTCAACATGACCAAAAGAAAAGGGGTCAACACAAATCGTGAAAGTGTCGACACAAATAGAAAAGGTGTCGACACAAACAGCAAAGGTATCGACAACAGCAGTGTAGTCAACACAAGCAGAAAGAAAAAGTGTCGACACCAGCAGCAGAAGTGTCGATACAAACAGAAAAGGTGTTGACACAAACAAGATAAAGTGTCGACACAAAACAACCGCAGCATAGACACCACAAACAAAAAGAAAAGGTGTCGACACCAACAGCAGAAGTGTTGACACAAACAGCAAAGGTGTCGACACAAACAGAAAAAGTGTCAACAAAAAAGCAACAGAATCAGATTTTCAAACCAGACGATTAAACAACGACATAAAGCAAACCCTAGCAACGAAAAATGCTTCTCAGCCCCAAATTAAACTAGCCAAACACCCCTTCTACAACCCACGGACATACAGAAGCCAAAACTATCACAAAACCTCGAGAGAAACACTCGAAACCTGATTCCATCCAACTGAAATCAACCAAAAATTAGTTTTAAACCAAAACCCAACTTTTCAAAACATAAATCAACTTCTCATGCATTTTTAAACGGTAAAAACATACACGATTACACGTAGCACCCTTATAAGATATGAGAGTCTAGGATCCTACCTCGATGAGTCAAAAACTTAACGCCTCGAACCACGTGAAAAAATGAACTTCGTTGGAATAAAATTTTGTCCGGATGAACGTATAGCCCACCATGAGAAGACTAAAGATCAGCTGTCTGATCGTCAAAAATAAGCTAAGGGTTTTTATGAAAATATGTGAAAGAAGGTAGAGCTTTTGGTGTGAGGAAAAGAAACTTAGCTTCTAAGCTAAGGGTTTTTATGAAAATATGTGAGACCATGACTCATTTTCTTTTTCGGTGTTTCTCGACGCGTGTTCGTCGTTTTCGTTGCAGCATGATTAGATGAGTTTTTATGCATGTTCAGGTTTAGATATGCAGGCAGGGTTGGTTCCTGAGACCGTTAGCCACTATGATGCGGGTTTCAAAAAAAAATATATATTTGTGGCTTATAAATATCTCGCATTAAATATTTTAAAAAGATATTTTCAAAACTTACAAGCTAAGTTTCCTTTCTTTTTCTCTACCTTCTCTCTAACTTCTCGGGGGTTCGGGGCTTTGGACTTAGATTTCGACGATCTAACAGTGGATTCCTGCTATTGACACGGTGGGCTACGCGTCCTTCCGGATAAAATTTTATTCTGGTAAAGTTTAATTTTGCATATAGATCGAGCCATCAAGTTTTTGACTAAACGAGGTAGGATACTAGACTCTCATGTCTTATAAGGGTGCTACGTGTAATCATGTGTGTTTTTACCGGTTAAAAATGCATGAAAAGTCGATTTATATTTCAAAAAAATATGGTTTTGGTTTAAAAAGGGATTTTGTGTAGTTTCGGTTGGGTGAACTGGGTTTTGAGGCTTTTCGTTTGGTGGTTCTTGATGGTTTGAGTTCGTGTTCGTCCGTGGGTATCAAAAATATGCTAATTAGTAAGTTTACATGTGTTTTGAAGCATCATAGTCGGTGTTTGAGAGTTTTGGGGCTTAGAACGTAAAACATGGGAAAATTTGGGTTGTTCTCGGGCATCTAGGCGCTCGAGCGCCCGTCTGTCTGCTCGAGCAGACTTGCTGCGCAGGGTCATTTTCTTTTGATCATATATCTCTCATTCGAACTTGAAATTAGGTCATTCTTATACTCATATTGAAGCCCCAGAAGTCTTCTTTCCAATGATACCTCTCTCACAAGAAAATTCTTTTGGTAGTAAAGGTTATGATCAAAATAGTGAGGGTATACCAAATTTTCTTAACCATTTTTCATCTGTGTTTGCCATGTTGGGCGTGTGTGGGTTCGTGTTAGCCGTGTTGGGCATGTGTGAGTCCGTGTTGGTCGTGTCAGGGCCTTGGGGATTTCTTTTGGTCGTGTAGTGGCCTTTTAGTCGATTGGGTTATGGGGCTCAATCGACTGCACTCCTCTAGTGATTTTTCAGTTGATTGGATTATGGGGTCCTGTCAATTGGAGTCACAGAGAGGGTGTTGGTCATGTCATGTGAGGTGTTGGTGCACGGTTGTGTTTGTGGTGGTTTGTGCATTGCTGGGTGCAGGCGTGTTTGGGTCCGTGTTGGCTGTGTTGGGAGTGTGTGGGTCCGTGTTTGCCGTGTTGGGCACGTTTTGGGTCCATTATTCTTTCTAAAGATGGGGTTTTGGTGAAAAGCATTTTCGTTATATATTTTTGACATGTTGTTTACTTCTTTGGTTGTTGTTTAGGACTGCATGTTTATGTATACGTGTTATGCGTGCGAGGGTTTGGTTTCGTTTCTTCATTTAGTTTTTCACATAGCGATGACCGCTTGAGCGGTGGTTGAGCGCTCGAGCCGTGGTGTGGCAGAGATGTATGACAGTAGGGGACCGCTCGAGCCGTGGTTGAGCTCTCGAGCGCTTGAGCGGTGTTGGCCTCCGAGTTAGGTTTTAGTTTTCTATATCGTTGGTTGTCCCGGTGAGTGGATGGGTCGGTCGGGTGAGCGAATGATGGTTGTGTGGCATGAGATGTCGTGACCGATAATGTGGCATCGTTATGTGGAACGTTGTGGTTATACGTATTTCTGTGCATATAATACTATGGTTAGTTTTATTCTTGCATGTTATAGGATGGGTATGTGGTTTTACGTGATCGTATGTGGTCTTGAAGCATTCAAGGCTTTAGTTTTGTATATGTATATGTTGATTCGGTGTTATCCCATAGTATTCCGTGTTATCCCATAGTATTCTGTGTTATCCCGTAGTATTCAGTGGTATCCTGTAGTATTCGGTGTTATCCCGTAGTTTATGGTGTTATCCCGTGGTGTGCGGTGTTATTTCGTGGTGTACAGTTTTACCCCGTGGTATATGATTTTATCCTGTGGATGTGTGTTTGAGTAGGGATTGTCATCTCTGTGTTAGGACTGTTATTAAGGATTGTGAGAGTAGGTTCTGTGTTGCATGTGGGGCTCGTGGGAGTCTTGGCTCGTAGGAGTCTATCTTTGCTGGTGAAGTATTGTGCTACATATATATAAAATTATTTTCTAGGATCTGATGAGTCGTGATTCAAAACCATTTTCAAAACTATTTTCTTTGAGACTCTTGGAAGTTCTCGTATAAAACTATTTTTCAACTATTTTCTTCTAAAGCTCTATGAGTTCAGATATAAAATCGTTTTTATAGCTCGTGCGAGCCAAAAACTGCACCTCATTTTCTGAGCTTGTTTTGTTTATATTGCATGTCGATCTAGTTTTTGCTGAGCTTTGGCTCACGGTGCGGGATTTAAAATATTTTTCAGGTACCGATCGTGTAGGTTGATTCGGGGTTGCCGGTTGAGGCGAAAGATCTGTAGTCTTTCTTTTATTTTTTTAAACTATGTATGTCATAATATGTTTTTCGATGTTGGAACCGTGTTCTGTAAGCCCTTTGGGTGGATATATTAAATGCATTTATGCTGTAATTTGTGAGTAAATATCGGATTGGGTGTTGTATATGGTTATTTTTTTGGTGTTTTACGTGACCCAAATTTTGGGGCGTGACAGAATGGTATCAAAGCTCTGGGTTCGAATACCTAAGAGCCGTGGAAAAAGGGTGCATCATCGTGTGAGGTTGATCGCATGTGCTTGACTGTATGTGTTTAGATGTTTTGATAGAACGAGCATGATAGTGTGTGGAGTATGTGAATGTTGTGTATATGTGGGCATAGGGGTTGAACCTTAGGAATGATTACTCTTGCATTTGGGCGTTTGGATTAACAAACTTGGGAGTCAAGTTAGAAACGCGTTTAGCTGACGTGATTTCTAACAGTAAATTTGAGTAGTTTATCCAAATTGACATGTCACTCTTGTCGGTTCTTCTTGGTATGTGGGGTTTGTTAACCTATATGGCTACGTATTGGTATGCTTATGTGCTCAGTGTTTATGTTCATGCAATGTGCTACATCTTATGTTCTGTGTTTCTTTTATATAAACGTGATGTTTGTGCGGAGAGGGCGAGGCTGTGGTCGTGGGTTTGGAGTTGGTGGTGGACTCTGTGGTTGGTGTCCTGTGTTGAGACAGTGGTTGGCGAGGATGTGAGGCTGGGTTGAGTCGTAGATCCCGTGTCTTTCAGATAGTTGGCCGTTGTTTAGGATGTCTGATCTTGTTTGACTATATCCTAGAACTGATGTGGCTAACCATCACTCATGCTAGTGTCGATTGCGATCGACGGTTTGTTTCTTTTCGGCCTTGTGCTGAATTTCAGCTACGTAATTCCTTTAAGGGGGGAAGAGTTGTGAGACCTTGACCCGTTTTCTTTTTCGGCGTGTTTACATCTGCAGGCGGGATTGGTTCCCGGGGCCATTGGGCACTGTGATGCGGGTTTAAAAAAAAAGAGATTTTTATGGCCTATAAATATCTCACGTTAGATATTTTCAAAACATATTTTCAAAACTTTGAAGCTAAGTTTCCTTTTTTCCTCTTTGCCTTCTCTATAACTTCTCGGGGGCTTAGGGATCGATTTTCGACGATCCAACAGTGGATCCTTGCAATTGGCACGGTGGGCTATGCGTTCATCCAGACAGAATTTCATTCTAACGAAGTTTAATTTTACACGTAGATTGAGGCATTGAGTTTTTGACTCAACGAGGTAGAATCTTAGACTCTCGTGTCTTATAAGGGTGCTACATGTAATCGTGTGTGTTTTTACCAGTTAAAAATGCATGAAAAGTCGATTTATATTTCAAAAAAATTAGGTTTTGGTTTAAAAAGGGGTTTTGTATTGTTTCGATTGGGTGAACTGGGTTTTGAGGCTTTTCGTTCTGTAGGTATAAAAAATATGCGAATTGGTAAGTTTATGTGTGTTTTGAAGCATCATAGTGGGTGTTTGAGAGGTCTAGGGCTTAGAACATAAAATAGGGAAATTTTGGGCTGTTCTCGGGCGTTTGGCTGCTCGAGCGCCCATCTGTCAGCTCAAGCTAACTGGCTGCGCAGGGCCATTGTTCATATCTCACTCATTCGGACTCGAAATTGGGTCATTTTTGTACTCAAATTGAAGCTCCAAAAGTCTTCTTTCCAATAATACCCCTCTCACAAGAAAATTATTTTTATAAAACAAGTTATGATCAAAATAGTGAGGGTATGTCAAATTTTCTTAACTATTTTTCATCCGTGTTTGTCGTGTTGGGCGTGTGTGGATTCGCGTTAGCCGTGTTGGGTGTGTGTGAGTCCAAATTGGTCGTGTCCGGGCCTTAGGAGTTTTTTTTGGTTGTGTGGTGGCCTTTTAGTTGATCGAGTTATGGGGCTCAATCGACTGCTCTCCTCTAGTGATTTTTTAGTTGATTGGATTATGGAGTCCTGTCAATTGGAGTCACAGAGAGGGTGTTGGTCATGTCATACGGGGTGTTGGTGCACGGTTGTGTGCGTGGTGGTTTATGCATCGTTGGGTGCGGGCGTGTTTGGGCCCGTGTTGGCCGTGTTGGGCATGTGTGGGTCCGTGATCGCCGTGTTGGGCGCGTGTTGGGTTCGTTGTTCTTTCTAAAGATGGGGTTTTGGTGAAAATCATTTTCGTTATATATATTTGATGTGTTGTTTACCGTTCTGGTTGTTGTTTAGGACTACATGTTTATGTATACGTGCTATGCGTGCGGGGGTTTAGTTTCGTTTCTTCATTTGGTTTTTCACCCAACGATGACCGCTTGAGCGGTGGTTTGGCAGAGATGTATGTCGGTAGGGGACCGCTCGAGCGGTGGTTGAGCGCTCGAGCACTTGAGCGGTTTTAGCCTCCGAGTTAGGTTTTGATTTTCTGTATCGTTGGTTGTCCCCGTGAGTGGACGGGTTGTTCAGGTTAGCGAATGATGGTTGTGTGGCATGAGATGTCGTGACCGGTAATGTGGCATCGTTATGTGGAACGTCGTGGTTATACGTATTTCCGTGCTTATAGTAATATGGTTAGTTTTATTCTTGCTTGTTGTAGGATGGGTACGTGGTCTTACGTGATCTTATGTGGTCTTGAAGCATTTAAGACTTTCGTTTTGTATATAAATATGTAGATTCGGTGTTATCCCGTAGTATTCGGTGTTATCCCATAGTATTCAATGTTATCCTATAGTATTCGGTGTTATCCCGTAGTATTCAGTGTTATCCTGTAGTATTCGGTGTTATCCCAAAGTATTCAGTATTATTCTGTAATATTCGGTGTTATCTCGTAGTATGCGGTGTTATCCCGTGGTGTGCGATATTATCCCGTGGTGTGCGATATTATCCCGTGGTATACAATTTTATCCCGTGGATGTGTGTTTGAGTAGGAATCGTTATCTCTGTGTTAAGACTGCAATTAAGGCTTGTGAGAGTCGGTTCTGTGTTGCATGTGGTGCTCGTGGGAGTCTTGGCTCGTAGGAGTCTATCTTTGCTGGTGAAGCATTGTGCTATATATATATTAAATTATTTTCAAAACTGTTTTCTTTGAGACTCTTGGAAGTTCTCGTATAAAACCATTTTTCAACTATTTTCTTCTGAAGCTCATATGAGTTCAGATCTAAAATCATTTTTATAGCCCGTGCAAGTCGAAAACTGCACCTCATTTTTTGAGCATGTTTTGTTTATATTGCATGCCTGTCTAGTTTATGCTGATCTTTGGTTCATGGTGTGGAATTTGAAATATTTTTCAGGAACTGGTCACGCAGGTTGATTCGGGGTTGCCGATTGAGGCAGAATATCTGTAGTCTTTCTTTTGTTTTTTTGAACCATGTATGTCATAACATGTTTTTCGGTGTTGGAATCGTATTTTGTAAGCCCTTTGGGTGGATATATTAAATGCATGTATGCTGTAATTTGTGAGTATACATCGAGTTGGGTGTTGTATATGGTTGTTTTTTTAGTGTTTCGCATGACTTGGAGTTTGGGGCATGAAAAAATATATAGGCTCTACCTAAAAATATCTTTTTTTTTTAATTCGCTCCATAACACCCAACGGTCCCAGGAACCAACCCCACATGCATATCTAAACCCGAACATGCATAAAAACACATATAAATATGCTATAACGAAAACCAATAACAACGCATCGAAACCTCGCAAAAATTAAAACGGGTTAGGATCTCACAGGCTAGTAGTAAAATGCATAAATAATAGTGTAAAAAAAGTTAATATTTATAGAAAAATATGTCAATAAAAAAATATAAAATTTTAAAAATTACAAAATGAAGTAGAAATTAGGTAGAACACAACATATAATATGTTGTTAATAGCAATAAAACAAAGAAAAATAATTAATTTATTTTTTGAAATTAATATTGTAACTCATTTTACTCCACCAACGGATAGTGATTGAAAAAATGTAAATGTATACAAAATTTTTTATAAAGTTTTTGATCAATCAACAAAATTATTTTTTATATTTACAATCCTAGTACTCTATTAATTTTACTACAATTAAAACTAATAACAGCAATATTTGATGAATTTTTAATCAATGATAATCATTTTCACATGATATTTAGTATGGAAGATAAATTTTAAAAATATTATAATAAAATAATATATATATATATATATATATTTGGAATAACTTCAATACTAGATTCTATGAGTAAAAATATTAGTTTACAATACTTTTTATAAAATATTTATAGTAATGCAAATCAACTTGAACCAATAAATGAAATACTTAAAAAATTATGTGATGAATATAAAACTTATATAATATCTCAATCAACACAACCCTCGATCAGGACTTCATCTCGAAGTCGTATGGATGATTGGCCTATAAAAAAAATTAGGAAACTTACTGAGGTTCATTGGAGTTCTATAGATTATAGAACTCCAACGTTATTTTGATGCAGTAGAAAATATGGATGAGAATAATTTTGATATTTTAAAGTATTAAAAATAACACGAGGTGTCGTGACCAGTATTGTCTGCGATAGCTCGTGATATACTTGCAGTTCCTGTCTCTACAGTTGCTTCGGAGATAATTTTTAGTGCAGGTGGACGGGTCCTTAACGAGTATAGATCTAGACTAATGCTGGAGATGATGCAAGTTTTAATGATCACATGTGACACAATCTACGCAGCAAAAAATGTACGAGAAGGAAAGACTAGAAGCAGACTTGAAAACTATAACTGGTGGATTACCTGAATAATTATCAAGTTCAGACTAATTTTTATTTTTATATTTTGAATCTGTAAATTTAATTTTTTTATATTTGTAATTTTACATTTTATTTGTAATTTTAAATGTAAATTTATTTCAGATAGAGAATAATGTAAATGATTGTTTGACTTGTATGTGTCAATCTAGTTAGGATGTACTTGATCTATAGTGATGTAATTTTTTTTCTTTTTTAAGTATACAATACACTTATAAAGTATAAAATATATAGTATTTATGTAATTGTTCAAATTTAATTTTTGATTAATAAAATTTAAATTGTATTTTATTATTTCAAATTTCAAACTTATTGTATTTAACAATAAATTTATAATAAACTAATAAACTTATAATAATATAAACTATAAATTTATAAATTAATAATAAACTTATAGTAAACTAATAAACTTATAATAAATTAATAATATAAAGTTATAAACTATAAAGTTACAAACTAATAAACAAATAAAGTAAAAACTTATATAATAAACTAATAAGTTAATAACTAATAATACACTATAAACTATAAAAATTAATAAACTTATAATAAATAATAAACTAATAAATTAATAATAAATTATAAACTTATAAACTAATAAAATATAAACTCATAATAATAAGTAAATAATAAACTAATAAGTAATAACTAATAATAAACTATATTTATAACTTGTAAACTAATATTAATATATATTTTTTTGGATAGGTTAAGTGGGAAGGGGGTATGGAATACCCCAGGGGTCGAATCCTGGGGCAGTGGGGCACTGCTCGCCACTGAGCTGGTCATCATGTCCAATATTAATATATTAATTACTACCAATAAACTAATTAACATTATATTATAAATTTATAAACTAAATAACTATGAAAGTAATAAAATTATAAACTTACACAACAAGTAAAACAAAAAAAAAGAAAAATAAGGAAAAAAAATAATGCAACCCGTTTGGCCCCCTTGGCCCGAGCCCGAGTCCGAGCCCTATACCCCTAGGGCTTGGGCCAACTACTCGCCAAGAAACCTTGGCCCGAAGTTTTGGCGTAAGCCTGCCCAGCCAAGCCTGGGTTTGACCCGCCTAAGCCACGATTAGGCCAGACCCAAATTACACCCTTGGTATTAGGTCTAGTCTGAGTATGTCCAAGCTGAGGGAGAATACGGTAGAGGTGAAAGAAGGTAACTAGCTTCAGGCCAATCAATAGAACGCTCGATTGATCTATGGTAGCAGCAGTCATGAGGGAAAACTTTAGCCAGGGGCATTGAAAAGAAATATCTTCTCTAGTCAGAGAATTCAAAAAGTCATTCCAAGCAGCCTCAGTAGAACAAGGATGGTAAACCCTATGGTGAACAATTGACTTCACACTGTAGTTATTAGACACGGGTTTCTCGAGCAAGTTCACCTTCTCCATCAACCAAACTTGATAGAAATACATAAAAAGAAGAGTTGAGTGGTAACATTTGAGAGAATACAAAAAAAGGAGAGTTGAGCGGAAAGATAGAGAGAGAAATACAGAAAAAGGAGAGTTGAGTGGTAATATTTGAGGGAAATAATAGAAAAAGAAGAGTTGAGCAAATACCTGCAGTAACAAAGCACTGCTTGCAAAGAAAGGAGCACCCTCAGTATGAACTGCATTAAGCCCAAGTAGTGGTTTAGCAAAGACTAGATGAACAGGATCCCGGTCTTCACGAGTCTGATAAGCCACATCTACCAAAGAAGAACTAGCTCGACCATCAGAAGATACCAAAAGTAAACGAGCCAATAAGCATATGCAAAATGCATAACGACGCTGGAGTTGGAATGAGAAATCAATAAGAGAACCCTGGGGGTAAAATCGGTCAATAATTCGAGCAATGTTAAGAACCCCATTGTGAGTAATATGCAAATCTTTGCGTTTGGAGTAACCACAAAGCTGCATCAGTTAATTTTTGGAGCTCGAGAATGGTGTAGGGACTACAACCACATCCTGAGATGAAATCTCGAGAATAGCAAAAAAGTCCTCCACTGTCGGGCACAACTCCTCATATTTAAAGCAGAACACACAGACATTAGGATCCCAAAGTTGGGTAGCACCCCTCAGAAGAGAATAGGGCATCCAAACCAAAGTTGACTAAGTTTTTGCGCTCAACTGAGAAGAACTTGTCCATCTATGATAAAAGAGAGTTGTTGAAAGAATGAGCCATGAAGAAATAAAGAGAGTAGAGAGTATCCCAGGCAGTGGGATCTAGACCAGAGGGTCCCCTTTTATAGGGCTAAAAGGAGGGGGGACCACAGAATCAACTTTGGTTTTTGTGCTAAAATGCTTTGCCGCGGTAGTCATCTTTTTCTCACGGCCGTCATTAAAATTCATGGCCGTGAACTTTATTTTTAACGGCCGTGGACTTTTTTATCTCTTTTTTCAGGCCGCCACCTTTGGTTGTCATGGCTGTGAGGCTCTTTCTCACGGCCGCGACCTTTTTCTTGCAGAAAATTTGACCGCATCTCCTCTTTTTGTGAACAAGCCCAATTCCTTGCTAGAGAACCTGTAAGCAACTCACAATATAAAAAGCGATTTATAGGATGTGTTCCCAACTCACAAACCATACATCATGCATAATCAAGAGATTAAGGTCATTAAATACGAGTTTCATACATAAAGGAAATCTGTTAGCATCCACAATGAACAAAATATAATCCAAAAGGCACGAAAGCCTATCCCAATCAAAGTAATGTATAAAGTATAGTGTATCAAGAGTGCATCAGCGGGCACGCAGGCCTAAACAAAAGAATCTGCACATAGACCTGGATAGACAGTATCAAAAGGAATAAAGAAGAGAGGGATAAGGGAATCCTCAGCCACGTCATGGCCTCGTTCGTTGGAGCTCGAACCCGTCATGGGAGGAAGACTCTCCCACTGTGGAGCCGGCCTGCTCCTCCTCATCCTCATCCTCTAAGCTCTCAATTGTGTGGATAATGCTGACATATATAGCTCTGGATGGTGAAGTAGAAGTGAAAGCTTGCTTGGAAGAAGTAGCTGACTTAGCATGACCACCGTGGGTCCTCGGCCCTCAACCCTTGTCATGTTGCAGGTATATAAAACATTAAATACTTATGCAAAGGGAAGTAAGAGAAGTACCGAAAGGAAAATAAGTGAGATATGTACGAAGCAAGACCACCTCGAGAAGCACCAAGGAGCTAGATCCCGTGAGTTCGTAGGGTGCTATCCATCCGACGGATCATCACCTTCATCCCCAAGGTACTGTTCACCCCACGCTTGAGGAAGCTGTCAAAAGGAGAGAAGATACATTAGCGCAGATAAGAAAGGCAGTATGGAAAGAAGTAAAAAATAGAAAGGATTTTGTGAAAAGATGTGTTTTGATGCCCCAAACCCTTGACCATCTAAGACCCATTTTGAGCAAATTTCTAAGTATTGTTGAACCATTTTCGCTTGCAAAAGTCAAATCACCGAGTTGCTTTAGGTTTGAGCCTAAGTGTTCTTCATGGAGTTTGTGGAGAACATTTTTATCTAATTTGTGACCAAAAACCAGAACCTAACTTAAGGTTTAAGTGCCTCAAAAACTTACTGCGAGTTAAAATTAAGTTGACGAATTTTTAGAAGAAAGTGATAACAATAGTTAAGTTAAATCCTCAAGCGAGTTAAGACTTGAGCATGTGCTTAGTGTCTTTTAGTCCTAAAAAGGAGGTATAACCATGGTCCCTAAACCATAGGAACATTCAAATGTCCAAATCATTTTAGTGCTTCATATTTTAAAGGGTAGAATCTCACATTTACAGTTATGTTATGTTTTTGCTTACTAGGCACGGAGGACTTGTCGCCCAGGGGTCAAGTCTAGCATTTTTGGTGAAGGCTCGATTTTCTTGCATGTATAAGATAAGTTGAGAGTACTTTGCCATTATCTTGAACATAAATCTATGAATGATGCTTTAAAATGCTTCGATGCGTATGTTTTGAACTATGACAAGTTTTGTTGAATGATAGCATGAGTTATTATTTTCAATTCAAATGTGCTATCTATAAGCTTTTGAAGAAGCATATGTGTGAAAGATGTTTTTATAAACAATTGCCAATGTTGTGTTGTTATTCTAAAGTGCCAAGTTACAAGGGTTTTTGGCCCTTTATATCCCATTATGAGGGAGGTTACCCAACTATGGGTTTTTAATTTGTCTCAATAGGGGAGGTTTCTCGTTAAGCAGGGGTTTTTGCCTTAAAGGCTTTTGGGCTGAGTCCCAGGTTATAGCACATACCACTCATGCTTGGTGGAGAGTGGCCCTCATTCCATCACGTTGCTATCTATATATTGTGAATTGAGATTACAGTACCGTCGAAACTTCTGATCGTGAGGTTGACAACTACTTGGGCACTGTTAGGTTTTCGAATTAGGCTATAAGAAAGTAGCTTTTCATTTAACTGTGGCGGTTGAGCCAAGCTATATTTTGCCATACCGAGAAAGCTTTATATAACTAGTGATATTTTTATGATGAAGCAAATGCCTCAGTTTTTACATTTTACGTGGGAAGCATGATGAACTATTTTCATAAAGTGTTTTCATTTATCTTTAACTGAGTAATTGTCTTTATTTTATTCATGATAATGCTAAGTGCTTTCCTGTAACCTCTGTGGTTGCAGATGACAGTAATGGCTAGGAGTTAGTCCACCACAACCGTTGTTTTGTAGCTTCGAAGCTGATGTCGAACATTGTTTTAGTTTTCTTTGTTTAGTTTTGTACTTAGTAAAACATCTTATGATGAGAACTAAGGTTAGTTATTTTTAGAAGCAATGTATGTACTTGGGATGGTGTATCCTTAGAAACTTATGTTTATCCCTTTTATGAAGGATTGTGGTTGCTTGGAAGTGTATGTTTGGTCTCTTAATATTGTTTTAAATCTTGTCTTTTCTCAAGGCCGTCGGGCCTAGGGCGAGATCATACCCCACTGCACAGGTCGAGTACCTCCCATTGAGCGGGGTATTTTAATTCTTGGGGGACGTCCCTCTTGAATTCGTCAAAACTTTCAAAAAACATACAAAATATTTTGAAGCACAATGAGGTAAGCTGAATCATTATTCATTTCATGGATTGTTGGAATTACAAATTCAACGGAATGGGAAAAAGAAGGTGCACAGATATTATTGCTTCTAGAATCATCACTCGACCGAATATGATAAGACTTAGTCTGTTTTGACCCAAGCTCTGACTTGAGACTTATATCATGCATTGTGCAATGCTCAACAAACTAGTAGTTGACATCCTTGGTAAAAGCATCCACAATTAGCCTAGTGTAGTCCCTTAGCGTGCTATGATCCATCATCAAACAGCTTTTGTTAACTATATGAATTTAGGACATTTGGTTGCTCAAGAGTGCTTCGCTGTTGGCTTCTCTTATCGTGTATGCTCAATCATCGTGAATCTAAACTCTTTTCCCTTTTCCCTTTCCTGATCTCTCAATCATCGTGAATCTTCACCTTCCTTGGCAAATTATCTGCTCAATGTGTCAAGGTACTTTCACATTTTCCTACCCATTCTCTCCTTCGTGCCACGAAATCCTTTATCGTCCACTGATATCCTAAGCCAAATCGATATTAATTCACAAATGGTTGCAATGGCTCGTGGATCCTTTGTTTCCATCATCCCAAACCCTTTCCTAGAAAGTAGGACATGTGTTTCATCATTACTATAGCATGAGGGTTCATGTAACTATCTGCTTCCTTTAATAGTACTTGAATGGTTTGCATCTCATCAAAGTCGAATCAAATCAATAACAAGTCCTCTTCTTCGTGGTGAACCTCTAGGAGAGGTGTATTATCTTCTGTCGGGGGTTGAATGCTAGATTTTCCAAAGATAG
This sequence comes from Heliamphora pulchella, assembly GCA_032270985.1. Lineage (NCBI taxonomy): Eukaryota > Viridiplantae > Streptophyta > Magnoliopsida > Ericales > Sarraceniaceae > Heliamphora > Heliamphora pulchella. Next base: position 20,235 of record JAULJZ010170750.1, read on the forward strand.
TTAATACTGCTCCGTCCTTAATGAGCTTCAATTTCAAGTGTAGCGTCGAAGGAATTACTCAAACATGAGAGTCATGAAGATAGGGCTAGCCAAGGAGTAAATTCAAAGAGGCCGAAACATCCAAAACGTGGAATTCCACCTTTGTTTCGAGAGGGCCAATTGCCATAGGAAATTTATGTTAGGACCCAATTCTAAACCAAAAGATTAATAACGGTAAACCGATAGACAACCCTCTAACTTCGAAGATCATTAAGTTACCCTAAGAACACTCACTCAAAACCCTAAAGAGCTAAACTTAAAAATGAAACTCTGAGCCCCAAACCCTTTTTAAGAAATGCTGACCTGGCCTCGTAATCTTTCAAGCTCAACAATCTATGTAGTGACCCGGACCTTTGTTATTTTCTTGCTAATTTATGAAAACACATATGTCATGATCTGTGGAGATATTTGGGAACATAAGCCATGCATGAAAGTTTATTCTTGAGTTTGTGTGTGCTTCTTAGTGATGGTTGAGGATGGGTTTATGGAAAAATATTGTTGAGTAATGCCTTACGCATATACAGTTCTATTACAGCTTCAGTAATTCGGGATCCCAGCCCAGGCTGACCGCTCGAGCGGTGAGGTGGCAGAGGGTTTTTTGGAGTGCAACCGCTCGAGAGGTGGGGGTCTGCTCGAGCGGACTGTCGCGGACTTGATATTTTAAAAGAGGGCGTGGACCTTCTTTTTCTCATTTTCTCATTATATCTCTCTCTCTAAAGCATGGGTGAGTGTTAGGGTTTGGGTTTGAGAGGTAATAGGGGCTTATTTGGCTTCTTGGAGTGGGTTTTATTTGCCTTTCTCTCGGTGGTTCGACCGTTGAAGACTCGATCTTAGCCTTGAAGACGTTGTTCTCACCATGTGGTTGGAGATTCAAGTGATTGGAGCTCATCCGAAGCTTTTGCTTACGGATCTAGCATAAAAAAGATAGGATTCAAGACTTTCTTTGAATATTTAAGTTATTGTGTCGTATTTTCTAGTTTGTGAACATAAAGACATAAAGTTTGTGATTTTTGAAACCCTAAGTTTGAGTTTGGTGATAGTGAGGGTTGAATCTCAGATTTGTGAGGGATTTAACATTAATCTATCATGACATTGTTCTATCTTGTGATTGGAGTGAGAAATAAGAATTTAGGGTTTGTGTTTTGGGTTTAGACTATAGAAATTGGGTCTTTTGGGTTTGAGGGTGTTGTATGGTGAAATTGACATGATTAGTGGTTAAATTGAGGGTTATCATAACTTATTGTGAATTTAATTCCATAAATTCATATGGCGTATATTGATATCGAATCAAAAGCAGGGTTTGTTGAATAAAACCAATGAATTTGTGAATTTGAAGCCACGTGATGAATAATTCGGTTTTGAGCCGAGATTAATGGAAATGTGGATAATGGAATTGTATAATGAAATGGGTTGGTGAGAGGAACTATTTGGGTTGGACTCACATGTGTGTGTTGTGTTATGATATGTTAAAAAGGACCGATTTCTGAATTATTTAAGGTTGGCCATGAGTTGCTCCTCGATGAAAGTCCAAAAAACTGTGCAGATTGGGTTCTTTTCCCGCCGACTAGCAACCGGGAAAGGACGTATTCAGGTTCTCTGCCCGCTCGCTAATAACTGGGAAATGATGTTGTTGGGTTCTCTGCCTGCCAGCTAGTGACCGAAAAAAGACGTTAGTCGTGTCGGGGTATAGAACGTACCGTTACCTCACGGGGCCCGTGTGGCTGGATTGAGTGTAATGCTACATGGGTCTATAAGCTCGTCCGACACGGATGCCTATGATTTTGAACTATGAATTGGTGAAACATGAAATGAGTTGGCAAAGCATGTGTAAGTGTGCGTGAGTAGTGATGAACTTGGGTTAGAGACACCTCAATTTGGTAATATGATAAGATGATGAAATGGTTTGGGTTAATCAAGAATAGTAAAATTGATGAATTAACGGTAAAAGATGAGTATTCCTATGGGTATGAAAAGAAAACATGGAGTTACAATCCTTCTTTATGAAACCTGGTTATGCAAGAAAAACCTATTTAAGAACAAATACTATGAAGTGATCAAGTTTATTTGTGCATCTTGCGTAATCATCTTCGCATATCATGCATGTATTCCATTTTAGTCTTGTTCCTACGAGCTCCGGCTCACATTGTTTAACAATATTTCAGGCGACAGCGGAGAGAAAGCCAAGGAGTAAGACTAGTGGTCGATAGCTTCTGAGAAAAGTTAATAGGATTACATTATTTCTTTGGATAGTTAATTTTTGAGAAATGAAAGTGTTTAGATGTAATCCCTTCTTTTGAATGGTTGGATTATTGTAATTTTGAACCAAACTACTGTTGTAAGACCTTAGGGTCACACGTTCATATGGTGCATGCATGTGAGGACGCTATTATTTTGATTGAGCTGGGTGTTTTGATCTCTCAAAGAATGATTTTGGCAGAAACTTCTAGTTTATAATGAATGACAATTTTGTTCTCAATTACATATTCTCCTTCCTCGGTTTTATCCTCTCAAAATAGGTTTAAGAAAATCAATCATTTGAATCAAGTTTCTAAGAATATAAACGTTTTCCACAGTTTTTAAGCAAAAACTCTCGGGTGTGTCACTGCTCGAGCGGTGGGGTGTCCGCTTGAGCAGTCTCCGCTGGATTTCAACGTTGAAAATTGTTTTGAACTAAGTTTCTCTTAATTGATCCACATGCACATATGGGTTATTTAAAGACATAGTTTCCAAAGAAAGGATTTATACATTGGGTTGGGTCCAAAATTATATTTGGTTTATATTAAAATGGGACAGGGGCACTACAAATAGTATCAGAGCTCTAGGTTCTAATACTTAGGAACCGTGGGGGTGGTTGATCCATTACGTAAGCATTGCATTGATGTGTGACATATATGACCTGGTGTGCTAGCATGGAAGATCATGAATATGATTTAGCATCTGCATGCTATGTGTTTTTTCGGCATAGAGGTTGGACTTGCGGATGATGTGAGTGGCCCTTGCGCGACTGGTCGACTAGTTTGGGGTTCGAGTTAGAAAGGCGTTTGGCCGACGTCCATTCTAACTAGAAATCTAAACGAGTTAGCCTAATTGACGTGTCATTCCGATTAGTCCCCCTCGCTATGTGTTGCATAAGGTGTATTGATGTTACAGTTTGCGTTATGTGGCATCTCGCTGAGAGACGATGTTATCGGTGATAGATAAGTGATTGTAAACCTTGTTTTAATGTTTCCCCTTTCTCCCTCTTATTTGTAGAGTAATGTTGTCGAGACGTGGTAGGGGCCAAGGTCGAGGCCGGGGTCGTACGTTAGCCCAAGTCCTGGAAGAAGGGGATTTCCATACCCCGCGGGAACAAGTGGGTGGTGTAGATGTTGTTGAAGAAATTCTTGCTACGATGAGGGCGATGGCCGAGGCGACTCGGGTTGGAGCGAGAGCCCCTGAGCCACGAGCCTCTGTGGCAATGAGAGAATTTTGGCGGTTGGATCCTCCAACTTTCTCTGGGGAGCCAGACCCCAAAATTGTCACCGAATGGTTAGAGGTAACCACAACAATCCTGGATACCCTAGAGATTGGGGAAGATGAGCTGCGCGTTAGGTTTGCGGTGTTTCAACTTCGAGAAGATGCTAGAGAGTGGTGAAAGTTTGCTAAGACCACCGTAGTGTTGGGAATGTATACTGAAAAGTCATGCTTTTTATGTATTTTATTCTGGATCCCAAGCATATTAATGAGAAACATTTGAGATGATTTTGCATTTATGGTTTCATATTTATATTTGTGATGTATGAATGCACAGTCTGTATATTCTATCCAGTATTTGACTCGGTGTGTGCTGCACGGAAGATCGGGTCATAGGTTCTGACAGATTATACAGGTAGCCTCACAATCACAATGGACCCGGACATTCCTTTGGTACAATTATAGTACATCGTTATAGTAGCTGGTCTTGGCTAGATCGAACGGATCGAATTCAGGTTTTGGAAATTCGATGTTCGAGGTCGATGTGTTAGTACACTTGGAGTGTATTGAGCGGGATCAACGGAATGATCCATTCTATACTGACTATATGAATTGATCCACATCCTGTATTATCATGTATTGCACGAACTTTTAATCCCGAAGTGATTGATTAATTGTGTTTAGATGATGTACAGTACTTTGA
>JAULJZ010170761.1:0-24428 GCA_032270985.1 Heliamphora pulchella
CGTCAACTACAAAATATTTCACAAATATACATTATACATGTATATAGATCCATCCATCAACATGGAGATCAACAAAAAAATTTCAAAACATTTTTCTCTATTTTTAACAAAACATTTCAAAACCTGAAACTCAACCCCAAAGGCGAGCTCCAAACCTCCAAAACATAAAATGTTAAGATTTCAATCCAAACCATCATTTTTCACTATTTTCAAGAACACCCTTTGAAAATCATAAAATCACGTGTCATACGATGTAATAAGCCAAGAAAAGATAAAACATGCTTTTTACCCGAAAAATCTTGGTTTAAACATAAATATGACATTTCATGCATTTTCTACCCGGTAAAAAAGCATACAATTACATAAAACACCCTAATACAGCAGTAGAATCTGAAATCCTATCTCGACGAGTCAAAATTCGAAGCCTAAAAAATTGAACCTCGACAAAATAGAAATCTATCCGGATATATACGAAGCCCCCGACACCAACATCGAGGATCCACAGTCACATCGCTAAAAATCAAGCCCCGAGCCCTCAAAATCTAGAGGGAAGGCAGAGAAACGGGAGAGAGAAACCAGATCTGGAAAATCAAAAATATCCCAAAATATCTCCACACTTGATATTTATAGAAAACGCCAAAAACCTTCTGTTCAGTCGACCGAACCCCCAGGTTCAGTCGATCGAACCCAAATTTTTTGGTTCAGTCGATTGGGCCAAGCTCTTCAGTCTACCGAACTGCTGGCAGTGTGTTTTTCGATGCAGAAATAGATTTTTAAGCCTTAAACCAAGTCAAACATGCCATTGCCAAACCCGAAAAAGCGTGAAACTCTTATACACTTGCTATTTTACTATGAAGAAACAAAACCCATCACACCAAGGTCAACGGTTAACTCAAACTCCGTCAATACTTAAGTTATTCCTAAAAAGAAATAGGTTAGGGTCTCACAGCAAATGACTTTATTATTAGAATTTATAGACAAATTTGCATTGATCCTATTTAGATTCAAAGCTGGCTAAAACAAAGAAAGTGGCCAGACTTCTTGAAAGTAGCATCCTACGTATCCCAAGAAAGTGGAATCAGGCCTTAACCTAGTTTGGGCTCGATTTACTCTTGGATATTGACACTCTTTTTTTATGTCACCCTAACTTTTGCTAAGGTTGCCATTTTGGGTTTTCAGGCTTGTAGGCTGCTCTAATTTTTGCCTGGGCCATCTTTTTTGATTTTCAACCTGGCGAGCTTTTATTTTATTTATTTTTCTCTCAAGGGTGGTATTTTTTGAGCTCGTCCATGTTGATTGGAGTGGAGAACATATTGTTATCCAAATCCATGATGATTACTTCACCACAAGTCATAATGGTTTTGATCAGAAATGGACCGAACCAGTTTGGCTTGAGCTTTCCCCTTATGTCAAATACGGGAGCCCTAATTTACTTAAAAACCACGTCACCTTCTCCCAAGTCCCAGGTCTTGTCTTTCTTGGTGAACACATGAGCTATTCTCCTTTGGTATCTTTGTATGTGAAATAGAGCCTGTACCCTTCTTTCATCAAACAGGAGTAGCTCTTCCATCCGATTTTTTTGCCATACTACCTCGAGAATGTTAGCCGCATCCACTACTCTTACTGAAGGGATTTCCACCTCTATGGGCAGTACATCATCCATTCCATACACTAATGAGTAAGGCGTGGTTCCTATTGAAGCTCTAAACGTTGTTTTATACCTCCATTGTACAAGTGGTAGATGTTCCGACCAATCTTTGTTTGAGCTAATCATCTTTTGTAGAATCTTCTTTATGTTCTTGTTTGCTGCTTCGACTGCCCTGCTGGTTTGTGGTTGGTACGGCGACGACTTGTAAGCCACAATTCGATATTCTTCAAAAAGGTCCAAGACCTCACCTTAGAAGTGTGAACTGTTGTCTGACATAACATCATGATAAACCCCGTATCTGAAAATGATATTCTATTTGATAAATTTGGCAACATGAGAAGCTTTCTACACCGAATAGGAGGCAGCTTCCACCAACTTGGTAAAATAATCGATGGCCACCAAAATGTACTTATGCCCATTCGAAGCCTTTGGTGTTACTCTGCCAATCACATCAATACCCTATACTGAGAACGGCCATGGCAACATCAAGCTATATAACTAGGATGGGGGAACTTGTATAAGGTTCGCATGGATCTGACACTTATGGCACCTTCACACAAACTGTATGCAATTTATCTCCATTGTCATCTAAAAATATCCTTATCGTAAGATCTTTTTGGCTAACATATTTCTACTCATGTGAGCTCGTAGACTCCCGTATGTACCCCTTTCATCAATTCTCAGCCCTCTTCACTGCTGACACATAGTTTATTGACTCCAAAATGCCCTCGTTTGTACAATCTTTCTCCGCAAATGATAAATTAGGCAAATAATCTCCTTACTGCTCTTTTGACCTTTTTGCTGGAAAACTTGGAGTATTCTCCTTTACCCACAATGTTCTAAATGTCGAAGTACTAAGGTAGTTTGTTTGTGCTTTCTTCGATTGTTATCGTCATCTCATATGCCAGTTTTCTTTTCTGCTCAATTATCAATGGTCTCATCCTGACCCCAGGTGGTATGCCAATAATTGATGCCAAAGTAGCCAATGCATCGATGAACTTGTTCTACAGTCTCGGAACATGAGAGTGTTAGGGTTGGTATACTGAAAATCATATTTTTAGTATTTAATTTTATTTTAATAAAATTAATTTTTCATTTTATGATAATCTTAATGAGTAATGTTTGTATATTATTTTCTTTAATGTTAAGCACGGATGTCCTTTAATCTGTACAATATTTAATCTAGTGTGTAGAGTACAACTTGCATATAGAAGATCAGATTTTAGATTTTTAGAGAATATAAATTTTATGTTCACAGTTTAGATAAAAATAGATATACTATCGGTACGACTGTAGCACAGAATCTTAATAGGCCTGTCTTGGTTACAGGAAACAGATAATAGCATCGTCTATTGTTCTGATTCTCTCTGCTAGTACACTTTGTGTATATTAAACGAGACACATTGGGGCAATAAATTTTGTACCAACAATATAAATTAATTTACACCCCAAGGTTATTATGAATAGTACTTATACTTTTAATCCTGAAATAATTATTAATTTGTGTATATTTAATATTCGTTATTTTGATTCATTAGAGAATGCGATCTTATATGGGTCTATATTCCCGATGAGTTAGATAGTGGTATTATTTATATGGTGAATATTAATTATTGACGGAATCGACGTCTTGAATGATCAGGATTTACGATACTCCCTTAAAGAAACTTATATGTTTTCATCATATCAAATCATATAGGTGAATTTAATTATCTAGCGGTTAAATAAGTTAAGCGGAATGGCTTAAAGAATTTCAAGATGTGGATTAAATTAAATTGTCTGTAATTAAATTTAATTGGCGGGTATCAGGAATCATAACGTGGAGAGACGAGTTAAGCATTTAATAACAGGAACTCAATGCAAGAAGGACTTGAGATTATGGCTTAGAGTGTAATTATAGTTCTTTAGTGGTGCGACCTATAATTTAGTGTTTTATGGAAATTGCAAAAACCACTCCAAGATTTTCATAGTTATAGATACCACTGTGAGGTTTGTTTAATTTTGAAAACCGTTGGATGGGTATCTGTGTTCCACCAAAAGTCTTTGTCATAATTACTCTATAGGTTCTTATTGTAGCCCTATAAATATGCGGGTAGGTTAAACTCAATTCATAACTTGTCTTCAAGACTAAAGTTATCCAGGTTTTACCGGTACGAGTTCTCAATACATTGTAGCCCACACTACATTTGGAAATCGCATATTGGAATATAGTAAAAGGTTTACTGAGAGCTTCAATTCAGAATCAAAATTGTAGTTGAAGAATCGACCGGTAAAAGTTATTCTTCTAAATTAACTGTGGTTGCACGAGTTTTAATTTTGATCGTTCATTATCAAAAGTTTTATCTGGAGCCTATTTCGGCACTTGCCCGTCTAGTTATGTTTTTATCGAAAATCGTTTACAAAAATAATAATCTTGACAGTTTTGCCTCCAACAATTGGTATCAGAGTCGTTTTAATTTTTGTTTACTGTTTATCGGGGTTAGGTAGTTTTAGAACTATACTAACTTGGTTTTGTAGGCAATCTAATCTCAGATTTATGACCATCTACTTATTCATGTTTGATTAAATGGTTTGAATAATGATTTAATTTTTTTTAATCACGAGAGTTGATTGTGATATGTTAAGTTTTTTCTATAATCGAATGTGTACCTTCGGGACATAGGTATTGATGTACTACCAATTTCTATTTTTAAATATCTGTTTATATTATTTTAAGAATATGTTGAATATCAAAAAACACGAAGAACAGACGGTGGCATCGGCGGTGATTTTGGATTTTTACGGGCCACGGATCGCGGTAATATTTTAACGGTTTTAATATAGTTTTTTTGATAAGTTTTTGTAGTATTTATGTATTAAAAATAGCAACAAAATAAGTCAAAAATAGTCAAAAAAAAATCAGTAGATATAGCCCAACACTGGTGGCCTTGTCAGCAGCGGTTCGGGGCCGATTTTGTTATTTTTTAGATCATTTTTGGAACTATTTTTGAGAAATTTTTAGGCATAAAATAGCAGTAAACATACCTTAAAACACTGTCCAAAAAACCATTAAAAACCTGGGCCAAACAGTGCACAAAATCCAGGTAGCGACAACCAGCGGCACAGAGGTGGCTGCCCTTCAGGGCTGTTTTGGGGTTTTTTTGAGACTATTTTTGAGCCATTCTTCAAAGTAACAGATGGATGGATATTTGAGCTATTTTTTCAAAAAAACGGGAGCAAAAACACTACCTAAAAAAGCCCAAATGGGCGGCGAAACAGGGCGGCTGTGCTAGTCAATGACGACAACAGTTTCCAAGCAATTTTTTGACTATTTTTCAGGTAATTTTTAGACTAATTTTTTGATTAAAAAAATACTATTTTTGAGAGCTATTTTTCAATACAAACGTCGTCAAAAACGGAGCACCAAGGTGGCAGCAAAAGCCGCGTAATGGTGGCGGCAATGTTAGCAGCGGCGATGCAAGGTGGCCAATGGTTGTGAGCTCTCTCGGGCTGTCTTGGCTCGATGTTTCTAATGTGTTTTGATATTGATATGATATATCTGTATATATTAAAGTGTATCGAAGAATCCTGATGCATTTGAGATATAAGAAGCTAATAGGAACGAAGATTGATATAGCTTATCTTTAGCAGGAGTTTAAAACTTACCAGAGTTTCTATTTGATCATAAAATCAAAACATATAGATATCATGTTTATATATATATGAACTATGTGGATGTTATATATCTGTTTTATATTATCTTGTTAATTTAATTAATTCGAGAAATTCAATTTTAATTAAATATTTTGTAATGAAAAAATAAAATTTAGTTTTTTTAATTAAAGTTTTTAATTAAATAAAAAAAACTTTAGATATTTTATTTTTTTTATAAAATATCATGTTTAAGATGATTTTTCATAAAATCGAATATCTTCAGAAAACGTGAAAATTAATTTTAAGTTTTGAATTAATTAAATAGAAAAATATTTAATCTAAATAAATTATTTTTTCCAAAAAATATTGAACAAAAAATAAAATAAATAAATACATTTAATCACTTTCTTAACTGAAATGCTAAAGAAAAAACTCTACGTTTATTAAATTTTATTTGTTGTGCATTAAAACACGAAAAGGTAGTTTGTCAAACCAGAATCTTTAAAATTGTGTACACGAAAAGATGTTTGATTATTTCAGATCGTGTGGTTTTCGAAATTAATAAATTTAATTTAATTAAACATATTTTTATAACCCTTAAAAATATTTTAAAAATCTGAGAGAGGAAATTTATTCACAGATAAGTCCTGCGATCTCCATCACCAATTTGTAGGCGGTATAATTAAATTCTGCGTGTTAATAGTAAGGCCTTCCTCTCCATCGGACAGATTAATTACGGTATCGCCAGTACAAATCTCTTTTAGGCATAATTTTAGATAATTATTAGTGTGGATCACTTCTCCATCTGAAGAGTTTATTGCGATTCGATTGATTTGGAATTAGATAATGGTTAACACTTAGTTGTAAATAATTAGTTCCTCTCTATCTGAGTTACTGCTATTATTTACTGGACCGAAACTATGTCAGCTATTTAATTTTACTTGACATGGTCAGTTGCGCAGATAGTAAAATTAAAAGAATTAGTCTGTCTGGTCTTATGAAGGATAGTACACATTCTGTGAGACCCTGACCCGTTTTCTTTTTTGGTGTTTTTCGACGCGCGTTTAGTGTTTTTGTTGCTGCATGTTTATATGCGTTTTGATGCATGATCGGGCTTAGATATGCATGTGGGGTTAGTTCCTGGGGCCGTTTGCTGTTGTGGCGTAGGTTTTAAAAAAATATATATATATATTTTTTGGCGAGCCTACAAATATCTTCCTTTAGATATATTTTTTTTCAAAATATCCTTTGTTCTCTCTTTCTAGCTTTTGAATCTCACCAAATGCTCTGCCTTCTCTCTAATATCTCGGGGGCCCGGGCTCGATTTTCGACGATCAGACTGTGGATTCTTGGTATCGGCATCGAGGGCTACGCAACCATTCGGTCAGATTTTGATTTCGACGAAGCTCGATTTTGCACGTGGTTCGAGACGTCAAATTTTTAACTCACCGAGGTAAGGATCCTAGACTCTCATGTTTTATAAGGGTGTTATAGGTAATCGTGTGTATTTTTAACGGTTAGATCGCTATAGATCTAACTTGTTTCAAGAAAATCAGATTTCTGTTTCAAAAAGGGGTTTTGAGTTGATTTCGGTGGATGGAATCGGGTTTTGAGGTTTTTTGTTCGGTGATTCTAGATGTTTTAGGCCTGTGTATGTCCGTGAGTGTTTTATACATACAAATCGGTAAGTTTAAGTGTGTTTTGAAGCATCATAATGGGTGTTGGGGAGTTTGGAGGTTTAGAACACTCAAGAATAGGAAATCTGGGTTTTTCTCGGGTGGTAGCTTGCTCGAGCGCTCGATATCCGCTCGAGCGGGCTGGCTGCGTAGGGACGTTTTGTTTTAATGTTATCTCCCTCATTCGGACTAGAAATTGGGTCGTTCTTATACTCAAATTAAAGCCCCGCAAGTTCTCTTTCCAATGGAACCTCTCTCGGCTTAAAATTCGTTATGTAGAAAAAGTTACTGTCAAAAGAGTGGAGGTATATCAAGATTTCTAAATTATTTTTCACCCATTTTTGGCCGAACGTTTGGGATGGTTGTTTTTCATCCTTAATGGAGCTTTTTATCAAGTTTCTTGTTTCTTGGGATATCGTGGGCTTGTGATGGACGCGAGTGGGTTCGTATTGACCGTGTTGGACGTGAGTGAGTCCGTGTTGGCCGTGTTGGGCATGAGGGAGCTCGTGTTGGTTGTGTTGGGGCCTTGGGGGTTTCTTTTGGTCGTATAGTGGCCTCTTGGTCGATTGGGTTATGGGGCTCGATCGACTACTCCCCTCTAGTGATTTTTAGTTGATTGGATTATGGGGTCATGTTAATTGAAGTCACGGAGAGGGTGTTGGTCATTTCATGCATGGTGTTGGTGCACGGTTGAGTGCGTGGTGGTTGGTGCATCGTTTGGTGCGGGACGTGTTGGGTCTGGTGTTCTTTCTAAAGATGGGGTCTTGGTGAGAACCGTTTTGTGGGAGGTTTGTGTTGGCCTTTGATTAAGTAGTGTTCTGTAGGTTTGTTGTTTGTGTTGGGCGCGTGTGGGCTCATGGGTTTGTGTTGGGCGCGTGTGGGCGTCGTGGGTCTGTGTTGGGTGTATGACGCGCATGGTTAGATGTGAGTTTTTGGTGCACGATTGTATTTGTGGTGGTTAGTGCATTGTTGCGTGCGGGGGTTTGATTTTGTTTCTTAGTTCTGGTTTTCTCCCAACGTTGACCGCTCGAGCAGTGGTTGTGTGCTCGAGCGGGCAGGTGGCCGAGAGTTGGGTCGATGGGTGACCGCTCGAGCGGTGGTTGTGCGCTCGAGCAGGTAGGTGGCTGAGAGTTGGGTCAGTGGGTGACCGATCGAGCGGTGGTTGTGCGCTCGAGCAGGCAAGTGGCCGAGAGTTGGGTCGGTGGGTGACCTCTCGAGCGGTGGTTGAGCGCTCGAGCGCACGAGTGGTGTTAGCCTCTGGGTTAGGTTTTGGTTTTCTACATGGCTGGTTGTCCCGATGAGAGGACGGGTTGTCCGGTGAGTGGACGTTTGGTTGCGTGGCATGTGGTGTCGTTATGTGAAACGTAGTGTTTTACGTGGTTATGTGCGTTTAAAATTCTAGTTTTAATTATGCATGTTGCAGGACGGATACGAGGTTTTGCGGTACCTAAAATTTTGATTTTAGTAACATGTGTGTGTGTGTGTGTGCTTATGTAGTTGGACGAAAAAGTGGTCCGTGGGTGGAAATGTGGCCCGACGAATGTTAGCCCTGGCAAACGATGGACGGAAATGTGGTCCAAGATTTATGTTAACTCTGGCTAACGATGCACTTGTGTGCGAGAATTAGAAAGACGGAAATGTGGTCCTAATGATGCACCGTGCGTGGGCATCGGAGGGACAGAAATGTGGTTCTAACGATGCACTTGTGTGCGATAATTAGAAGGACGAAAATGTGGTCCTAATGATGCACTGTGTGAGTATCTGAAGGATGAAAATGTGGTCCTGATGATGCAGATGTGCGTGAGTTTGAAAGACGAAAATGTGGGCCTAAAGACGTGTGTGTCTGATTCTGAAGGACGAAAAAGAGGTCCTGAAGAAGCTTGTGTTGTGTGTGTTACATGTGAGGCGTTATAAGGTAAGCATGTGTTGTGTCATGTGGGTGGCGTGTGTGCGTTGTGTGTGTGTACAAGATGCGTGTGTCGCGTGAGTTGCATGTGTTGTATAGGTTAACTCCAGTTAACGGTGAAATGGTTAAGGCTATGGTCCTTCAGTGATTGTCTGAGAAAATTCTTGTGATGGGTGTGTACCACCGTGTTTCTGTAGAACTGTTATTGTGTCTTGTGAGGGCCGATTATATGTATCATGGATTGCATGTACTGTATTGTGGGACGGATAAAACCAGTTTTAAATTATTTTTAAGGCTCGTGTGAATCGCGATCTAAAAACCCTTTTTCGACTATTTTCAGGGCTCTTGTGAGTGAGTCAAAAGATGGTTTTTATCCTCGCATTTCCGTTGCATGTGAAAACTCGTTTTGAAGGCTTGAAAGAGTGTCGAAAATTGCACCTCATTTTCCTACCATGTTTAGCTTATACTTCATGTGCTGTCTAGTTTCTGCTGAGCTTTGGCCCACGATGTGAGATTTGAAATGTTTTTCAGGTACCGGTCACGTAGGTTGATCTGGAGGTGCTAGAGGGGCGAAAGCTCTGTAGTCTTCCTTTTTACTCGTTTTTAAACATGTATACTGTAACATGTTTTTTGGCGTTGGGGCCATGTAATGTAAGCCGGTTGGCGATTATATATAATGCATGTATGTTTTCTATTGAGAGTGTATTCTCGGGCTGGGTGTTATGTTATTTGTTTATGGGTGTTTCATGTAACCTGGAGTTTGGAACGTGACACGTTCTCCCATCGAGGTATGCTATTCTCAGGTTACCACGCTGCTGGTGAATTAGTTTTAAAATGGTAGAGAGAACCAAATTAAAATAAAATTTAAAATTTTGTTTGTCATAATTAACAATTATTTTTAATTACGTGATTCTCAGGAATAAAATGGCTTTCAATTCACTCACAGTTATATTGAAAGAAAACAAACTAATGGGATCAAATTTTGTTGACTGAAAAAGTAACTTGGATATAGTTTTAACTACCAAGAGTATTCCTTCAATGCGGGAAAATCTATTTGTTTATGAAAATAGTTATTCTTATGGGTCGAAAGGCATAAAGAAGAAAAAAGTTCAGAAATAAGGTGGCACGATTTCAAACGTAGTTAGTGGGTCACTGACTAGTGTGAAAAAGCCAAAAGATCGATGTTTTCATTGCAACCAGACACGACACTAGAAAAAGTTATGTCCAGTTTTTCTTAGTAAGCTCAACAAACAAGATAATTTCTGTTTACTCATTGTAAAAACATGTTTAGTGGTGTTATCTACTAGTACTTGGTGTGTAGATACAGGAAGTCAATAATCATGTTTGTAATTCGTTGCAGGGTTTTCAAGAAACCCGACAATTTAGTGATGGAGAGATTTACCTGTATATAGGCAATAATACAAAGGTAACAGCAGTTGTAGTGAGAGATGTCACTCTTAATTTTAGTAGAGATCAAATTTTAATATTGAGAGATTGTCTTTATGTAGCTTCCATTAGAAGGAACTTAGTTTTCGTTTTTAGATTTGTTAAAGACGGATATTTGGTCTATTTTAATAACACTATGATTATTAAGGATAATAAAAGAGTTATTTATTCTGATATATTAGTGGATGATATTTATGTTATTACTCCAATCTCTCCTACACTGCAAATAACTGAATTCAATAACACATGAAATTTACCATATAAGAGAAAGTTTTCTTCTTCAATGAACAAAATGTTTCTTTAGCACTTAAGTTTGGGTTATATTAATCTAAAAAGAATAAATAGACTGATAGAAGATGGACCTTTAAATTTATTGGAAGTGGAGGCAGTTCCAGTTTGTGAATCCTACTTAGAGGGTAAGATGAGTAAGAGGCCCGATTCTTGGAAGAGGATTATATTATGGAATGCAGGCTCAATATTAAAATTGTCCTAGAAAAACAAAGAGAAAATACTAGTACAATAGAAGAGCAATCACAAGTCACTGATATCCCATTACCTCGTCGTAGTGGGAAGATTATCGGGACGGGTGCAAATAATGAACAGGGTGCTGCTGCACAGACTTCAGATTCTTCAAAGCGTGCTACTGCTAGTACATAGACACAGGTAGTGCCTCGTCGTAGTGGGAGGGTTATTCATCAATCTGATCGGTATATGTTCTTAGGAGAGTCTTTTGATAGGATCTCGGTAGAACTAGATATCAAACCCTATAACTACAATGAAACACTTTAAGACAAAGATGTAGATCTTTATATAAAAGGCTATGAACTATGTGTTAGGGTTTGTATACTCAAAACTATATTTTTAGTATTTAATTTTATTTTAATAAAATTAATTTTTTATTTTGTGAGAATCTTAATGAGTAATGTATATATATTATTTCTTTAATGTTATGCATAGATGTCTTTTATTCTGTATAGTATTTAATCTAGTGTGTAGAGTACAGCTTGTATGCTGAAGATCAAATTTTAGATTTTTATAGAATATAAGTTTTATATTCACAGTTTAGATAGAAATGGAGATACCATCGGTACGACTGTAGCACAGAGTTTTAGTAAGTCTGTCTTGATTATAGGGAACATATAATAGCGTCGTCTATTATTTTGACTCTCTGAGTTAGTACACTTTGTATGTATTGAACGGGACACATTGGGGTAATTAATTTAAACGGACTATATAAATTAATTTACACAGAAGGTTATTATGAATAGTGCTTATACTGTTAATCTTGAAATAATAATTGATTTGCATATATTTAATATTCGTTGTTTTGATTCATTAGAGACTGCGATCTTATATGGGTGTATATTTCTGATGAGTTGAATAGATGTATCATTAATATGGTGAATATTAATTATTGATGGAATTCGCATCTCGAATGATTGGGATTGACGATACCCGCTTAGGAAGCTTATAAGTTTTGACATGTCCAAACCCTACAGGTAGATTTGATGCCGATTAAATTAAATTATCAGTAATTAAATTTAATAGGCGGTTATCGAGAATCTTAATGTGAGGAGAAATATTAAGCATTTAATAATAGGAGCTCAATACAAGATGGCCTTAATATTGTGGTCATAGTGCAATTATAGTTCTTTAGTGGTGTGAACTATAATTTAGTATTTTATAAAAATTACAGAAATCGTTACAAGATTTTTATAATTACGGATACCGCTGTGAAGTTTGCTTAATTATAGAAACCGCTAGATGGGTATCTGTGTCACAGTAGAAGTTTGATTCATAATTACTCTACAGGTCCTTGCTATAACGCTATAAATATGCGGGCAGGTTGAACAGTATATTCATAACTTGTCTTTAAGACTAAAGCTGTCCAGGTTCTGCCGGTACGAGTTCTCGATAGATTATGTGACGCCCCGTCCTCCGGGTACGTCGGGACATACATAAATATAAATAAAGGGATATTCTAACCATACATTCATATTTACATACATTATTTATTACATCATAAATATATTCTAAACCTTTCAAAAGTACATAAGTATTACAGTTCCACCAAGAAATTTCAACAATTACACTAAACACGAGAAATCTGAATATAAAAACGAAAAGTAGAAGCTTCAACTCTTCAGAATGCATCAGCTGGATTCGTGTGCTCTTAGGACTCACCCTATTCTTCAAAATCTTCTTCTCCCTCGGGGTTGACTTCCTCCAAGAACTCCTCCATACCTGTGGCACGAATGCCATGAGCCAAGACCCAGAAGCAAAACATTCCAACCTTTTAACTAATCTCACACCACAAAATTTACTGCAACACATACCGTATAACACCCAGTACAGTTTATAGTCAAGGAGACAGACAAATTTATAACATGATAACAGATAAGTCAATAAATATACATGTGTGAAATGCAGATGCCCAACCAAAATGCACCCAGATAAGAAACAAGAATTCCACGCCTGGAATCACCAGAGTAGACTTCATTGGACAAATTGATCACCAAAGCCATCATCGTGTGTCGTTGCGAATAGTAACCACACATCGTCTGGCTTCATGCCACGACTGTTTTACTCAATGGCAACGGCGTGGGGGCGGGCCACCCAATTATTTAGCCACCCTTATCCGGACCAACCGATCCCACCTTAAGATGCGTAATGCCTTCGCCGGTGTTAACCCAAAGTCTAAGAGGATTCAAGAAAAGTTCACATTATACAAAGTCCCAATATGAGGGATTTAAGACCGCCATAATTCGGCTATCTCAGAACTTACCCAAAGTTCGAGCTATCAAAACCAAAACGCTAGCGACGAACCCATGGTGCCCAACAGTATCCATAAACCATTTCAAACACCGAGGACGCACCCAAGGTGTAAAAACCAATTTTGTAACACCGGGGACGCACCCAGGGTGTACAAGGGGAATACATCCCAAAACATTTTTGAAAATGGTAACCAGGGACGCCCTAGATACAGAACCAATAATTGACTATCTCAACACAGCTCATCCCAACAACGGTTTATACAGATGGACTCCAATATGTCAGGATGCAAGTGAAAATGTCAATAATGTATGATATGGATATCAAAAACAACTATTTATAACATGGCATCAACTAGCATGGCAAAATTTATAGTATAACGCACAAAGCATAAGGTACAAGTATGTGAAGTATGAACTATAATTCTCAAGATATGATTCAAAGAAGATAGCATGAGTTCTAAATCATCATATATTCTGTTAAAAGCACTAACCAATTAATTCAATTCGATCATCATATAGAATTCGGGTCTCACAATAAGGGTACTCAAGCATACACTTAGAAATTTTAAGTCCAAATATCAAGTATTAAATTAAAAGGGGTGACAAAGTTTTGTGGTATCTAGATTTGTAATTAAGCTATGATTTTTATACACCATTTTGATAAAAATATATCCTACAAATCTCATGTTTATCACTAAGGCCAAAACCTAAGGCAAAGGAGTGAACATTTCATTCTAAGCAAAAATAGTTCAACATTTACTCCAGATTTTTACCAAAAACTAGCTTATGTTGCTCTCGGTTTTGGGATATCAAATGAAGTCCAAAAGAGCCCATTTTTTTTATGTTTTATTCTAACAGGTTTCCTACAAGTTTCATGTTTTGAGCTAAGGTTGGTTGTTTGAAACAAATTATACTTTTTGGCCATTTTAAAAAGTGGGTTCTGTCAGCCGCCAAAACTCAGCAGAACTAGTTTTGGACAGAGAGTTTGAAACGGTTTTGGGGTATCATACCGAGGATTTAAGGTCTTATTTTTGGGAAGAAAATACTTTGATATTTTAGCTACAATGTTCATGTAGACCACTTCTGTAATAGATCACTAAAAATAGGGGTTTTGGGCCATATAAAAATATGTGACAGAATATTCCTCGAGGGCTGAAAACCTACAGAAACGTTCAGAGGGGTTTTGACCTATCAAAACTCAATATTTTGTTCTCATTATTGGTGGGTAGATATATATACATGTTGTCTACAATTTTCATATTTTGACCAAAGTTCGGATCTTACTTTAAAAGAGGGTTTCCAAGTCAGTAATGTTGACAGGTCAGAATTTGACACACTTTGGTAAAATTGCAATATCTTGAGTTCTGGTTGTTCAAATGAGTTGAAACCAATTTTGGATGACATATAATACAAATATTTAACTCTGTAAATCAAAATAAATCTTAGATCAATTTTCTATAGAGAGTAATGGTGTTACAAATCTCAGGGCAGAGACATCAAAATTCTAGAAAATCAAGCCTCTTAGGGTTTAGGTCTTCTACTTGTGACATGTCATGTTTTTGTTCCATTTCTTTGCATGCTTGTGATTCTAACTTCAATATCAAGGCTCCAGCATACTTATATGTCATAAATATCAAAGATAACAACATACAACAATATCTTATAACATTTACAAACATAACAGCCCCTAGGTTTCGAACTACAACGCCTTTTCGGTTTGATTTCGGTTCTTGAATTTTTGAGGGGCTTAAGGGGTGTGTTGGGGGAATGTTTTGAGAGATATTAGATACAAGGTTTAGAGGTTTTACTTACATGTTTGAGATCCTAGAAATGGTGGATGATTTGTAGGACTTAGCTTTTTGATTCCATGGTTTTCAAAAACCCCTTTCTTGGATTCCTTCTTCTTCTTCTTCTTCTTCTTCTTTCTTCTCTCAAACCCTCAAGAACACTCAACCCACTCTTTCTCTCTCTATATGCACGAAATTATCACTTAGAGAAGAGGTTGTTTGGCTCTCCTTATATAGGCAAAGCAAGGGAACATGAGGGAGACCAAAAGTACACAAGGAAGCTTCCTATTCTTCACTTCATTAATGAGGCTTTGAGTTTGATTTGAGTTGATGTGAGTTGTGATGGATAGAATTCAGATTTGGTGAAGCTAAAAGTAGCTAGGTGGCTGTTTGGGGGAACAAAATTTGATCTCCCATCAATCAAGGGGTTTGTCTCGATTTGCATGCCCATATTGTGCAAGAAAATTCATTAAAAGTTAATTTAATATATCTTTTTGGTGTCTTTTTTTACTGAGACTTATTATATTAATATGTTTATAATAAATATATTATTTTCATGTATTATCATAATTTCCATAGCAATTGATTAAATAGATGTAGTCTTTTAAGTCAAATTAAGTTATTTTGGCAATATAAGGCTTTTTGACTTATTTTGTTGTGTATGAACTTAAATAATAATTTGTTTTCTTTTTTTAACTTATAATACTACAATATTAGATATATTACTTGTCCAACAAGTTTGGAATCATCATAATACTTCATTTAATGCATTTCTCATCATTTAAGGCTAAAAAGAAGAAAATAAGTCACTTTTAGGCACATTTTCCAAGGTGATCGGCCACTAAGGGGCATTTTTATCATTTTTGATGTTATAGTATCTTTTACCACTTAATTGTACTTAAATTCTTGATTTAGGGTATCCATATGTTAAAATTTGGATTTTTAAGGCTTTTTGCTGTACTAGGAGCAAAAAGGTCATTTTACCCTATTTGTGAGAATTTTTAATTTTTAATTTATTATTTCATGATATTTACTTCATTTAGAATGTTAAGAGACTCTCCGGGTGCTATGATCTTATTGCCTGTGTTTTGGATCTTTTTAGAGTTTCTGGGCCGAACTTAGGATTTTCAATTCGAGTTAGGGTTTTCAACTTCTTCCGTGTTCTATAGTCTCATGGACTATCAGTCACAAACGCTAGGGTCTGAGCAGGGTCATTACATGGGTCGTTATCAATAGGGTTGTTACAACTAGGGTCTATACCGGATCGTTACAGATTATAGCTCACACTATATTTGAGAATCGCATAAGGAAACTTTTATCCTTTTATCCTTCAACAAGTCTATTTATCCTTTTTAAATTAATATGACCTAGGCGTAAGTGCTAAAGAAACTTTTGGTTCCTTAAAGAATTTGGTAAATTAGACTTATTATTCAATTCATTCATTTGTAGTGTAGGAGTAATAGGAGATATAACATACAAATCATCTACTAATGTATCAGAATAAATAAAAAGATTATTTTCCTTAAATAACTATAGTCATTAAAATAAACTAAATATTTATTCTTAACCAAATTAGAAATCAAAATTAAATTCTTTCTAATAGAAAGTACATAAATACAATCTTTTAAAGATAAAATGCTATCTCTACTAAAGTAAGACTAACATCTGCCATTGCAACTACTGCCACCCTGGTATTATTGCCTACGTGTAGGTAAATCTCCTCATCACTGAGTTGCCTGATTTTTTAGAGTCCCTGTAAAGAATTACAGACACGAATAGTGACTCCCGTATCTATACACCAAGTACCGGTAGATAACACCGCTGAACATGTTTTGACAATCAGTAAACAGAAATTACCTTACTCATTCTTTCTGTAGTATTTATGTATTAAAAATTACATAAAAAAAGTTAAAAACAGCAAAGAAAAATTACCAAAATAGCCCAATTCTGGCTGCTTTGTCGGCAGCTGTTCGGCAGTAGTTTTTATGATTTTTTGGGCCATATTTGAAACTATTTTTGAGAAGTTTCTTATATATAAAATAGAAGTAAAATATATCTCAAAATACTGTCAAAAACCAAAAAATGTAGGAAAACAGTGCATTAAAAAAGAAAAAAACAGCAACGGTTTTTTCTGGCGGCGATGATGCTATAGTAGCAGTTTTTAGGCAGTTTTTCGATAGTTTTTTGGGCTCTTTTTTAGCAGCATTTTTGACAAAAAGATTTTACTTTTTAAGAGCTTTTCAACGATATAAAATACTTCGAAAACGAAGTTCGGATGAGGTCAAAACGGCCTCGAAAAGTTGGCGGTTAAAAGAGGCAGCACTGGGTGCGGTGGCAACAGCTTTGGGTAGTGTTTTTGGCATCTTTTCGGGATGTTTTGAGCAGGTTTTTAATTAAAAAAATATTAATTTTTGAGAACTTTCTTTGGATATAATGTACGTCGAAAACTGAATTCGAGAAAATGTCGAAAAAGCCCCAGGAAGTTGGCCGCGCAGTGTTGTGGCGGGCAGCAGCATTTTTTGAGGTTCAGACCATTTTTTTGGCCATTTTCTGAGCAGTTTTTTAGCTGATTTTTTTACAAAAAAAATTCGTATTTCGAGAGCTTTTCAATGATATAAAACTTGTAAAAAACGGAGATCGGATGAGGCGGCAGCAAGCCGGCACCCGTGGTGGCTCGTGGTGGTCTGATGGTTTCTCTCTCCCGGGATTGCTTTGTGTTGATTTTTTGATATATACGAGACTGATATGATATATCAGTATATATCAGATAGTATCAAAGAAGCCTGATGCAATCAGGACACTGAATCAGAGGCGAACATAAATTGAAACAACTGATTCTCTTAGGGAGACTGAAATACCTTAGTGTTTCACTTGGATCATAAAATCGAGATATATATGCATATCATGTTTATATATATATACTGCGTGGATGATTGCATATCTATTTTATTTATCCTATTAATTTAATTAATTCAAAAATTCAGTTTTAATTAAAATATTTTGTAATGAAAAATAAAATTAAGTTTTGTTAATTAATTAATTTTAGATATTTTATTTTTTACAAAATATCATGTTTATTTTGATTTTTTTTAAAATCGGATATCTTGGAATAATGTGGGAATTAATTTTAGATTTTGAATTAATTAAATAAAAAAATATTTAATTAAAATAAATTATTATTTTTCAAAAAATGTGAAACAAAAAATAAAATAAATAAATGCCTTTATTTACTACCTTAGCTGAAAAGTTAGAAAAAAATTGTGCATTTATTTAATTTTATTTGCTATACATTTAAACATGAAAAGATAGTTTGATAAATCAGAATCTTTAGAATCATATACATGGGAAGATGTTTTATTTTTTCAGATCGTATATTTTTTGAAATTAATAAATTTATTTTAATTAAACGGATTTTTATAACCCTAAAAAATATTTTAAAAATCTAAGTGGTAGAGGAAATTTTTTCACAGATAAATCTCGTGGTCTCCATTACCAGTTTGCAGGCAGTGCAATTAAACCCTATATGTCAGCAGTAAGGCCTTCCTCCCCAACGGACAGATTAATTGCGGTATTGCCAGTACAAATATTCTTCAGGGATAATTCTGGATAATTATTAGTGTGGATCACTTCTCCATCTTAAGGGTTCATTGCCAAGCGATTAATTTGGGATTAGGTGATGGTTAACACTTAATTGTATATAATAGTATCCTTTCCATCGAAGTCACTATTATTATATACTGGACCGAAGCTATGTTTGCTATTTAATTTTACTTGGCATGGTCAGTTGTTTAGATAGTAAAATTAAAAGGAATTTACCTGTCTGGTCTTATGAAAAATAGTAGACGTTCTCCCATCGAGGGATGCTATTCTCAGGTTACCAGGTTGCTGGAGAATTAATTTTAAAATGGTAGAGGGGACCAAATTAAAATAATTGCTCATCATAATTAACGATTTTTTTTAATTATGTGATTCTTAAGATTAAAATAGTTTTTAACCCACTCGCTCTAATTATCAAAAAAAATAAACTAACATGACTGAATTTTGTTGACTGAAAATGTTACTTGGATATAGTTTTTACTACAAATTGTATTCCTTCAATACCAGAAAATGTGTTTGTTTCTGAAAAAGGTTCTTTCTCTAGGCCAAGAAGCATGAAGAAGAAAAAAGTTCAAAAACAGGGAGACATTATTTCCAGGGTAGTTAGTGGGCTACGGACTGGTGTAAAAAATCCAAAAGACAGATGTTTTCATTGCAACTAGACCCAGCACTGAAAAAACTATGTCTAGTATTTCTCAGAAGGCAGAATAAAAAGGGTAATTTCTGTTCACTGGTTGTGAAAGCATATTTAGCCGTGTTATCTACCGGTACTTAGTGTGTAGATACTTGAGCTACTAATCATGTCTGCAATTCATTGTATGAATTTCAAAAAACTCGACAACTTAGTGATGGGGAGATTTACCTACATATGGGCAATAATACAAAGATAACAGCAGTTGCAGTAGGAGATGTCGCTCTCAATTTTGGTAGAGATCGGGTTTTTATATTGAGAGATTGTCTTTATATACCTGGCATTAGAAGGAACTTAGTTTCCGTTTCTGGATTGGCTAAAGACGAATATTTGGTTTATTTTTATAACTATATCGTTAATAAGGATAATAAATGAGTTATTTGTTATGGTACATTGGTGGATGATCTTTATATTATTACTCCAAGCTCTCCTACATTGCAACTGACTGAAATGAATAATACATCTATATTACCATATAAGAGAAAGTTTTCTTCTTTAATGAACCAAACGTTTCTTTTGCACTTAGGCTTGGGTCATATTAATCTTAAAAGGATAAATAGACTGGTAGTAGATAGACTTTTGAGTTCATTGAAAGTGAAAGTGGAGGCACTTCCAGTATGTGAATCTTGCTTAGAAGGTAAAATGACCAAGAGGTCATTTTCGACTAAAGGCTGTAGAGCAAAAAAACTGTTGGAGCTAGTTCATTTTGATGTGTATGGTTCTATGACAATCCGGGCTAGAGGTGGCTTTGAGTACTTCATCAGTTTCATTGATGACTACTCAAAGTATGGATACATTTATCTGATGCACTTTAAGTCTAAATGCTTTGAGAAATTTAAAGAATTCAAGGCAGAGGTGGAGGCAAGAAGCGTCTAGGTGAAAGTATTAAATCCCTATGATCCGACCGTGGTGGGAAATACCTCTTTGAAGAGTTTAAGGACTACTTGTCATCATAGGAGATTACATCCTAGTTGACTGCACTTGGCACTCCGTAGCAGAAAGGTGTAGCAAAAGGAAGGAATAGGACTCTTATGGAAATGATAAGGTACATGATGAGTTATTCACATTTACCCAATTAGTTTTAGAGACTCAATTTAGAGACAACGGGTGACATTCTGAACTTGGTACCTTCTAAGTCAGTACCTTCTACTCCCACGAAATTTTAGACCGAGCGTAAGCCTAGTCTGGAACACATTCAGATTTGGGGGTGTCCAGCACATGTGCTGAAAGGGAACGTGGGTAAGTTAGAACTGAGGACAGAAGTCTATTTTTTTGTAGGATATCCCAAGGGAACGAAAGGTGGTTTGTTTTATAATTCTATGGTCATTGTTAGTACCAATACACGATTCTTAGAAGAGAATTATATTATGGATCACAGTCCCAATAGCAAAATTGTTCTAAAAGAACTAAGAGAAAATACTACTAGAACGGAAGAAGAACCACAAGTTACTAATATTCCATTACCTCATCGTAGTGGGAGGATTATCAAGACAGGTGCAAATCAAGAACAGGGTACTGATACACAGAGTTTAGATTTTGCACAGCCTGTTACTCCAAGTACACAGACACAGATAGTGCCTCGTTGTAGTGGGAGGGTTGTTCATCAATCTGATCGGTATAAGTTCTTGGGAGAGTCGTATGACAAGATCCTAGCAGAATTGAATACCGAGCCCTATAACTACAATGAAGTACTACAAGACAGATGCAAATTTTTGACAAAAGGCTATGAATTCAGAGATAGAATCTATGTATTCCAATCAGGTCTAGGAACTTGTACAACCACCTGAAAGGATAAAATCTATTGGATGCAAGTGGATATACAAGAAGAAGAGAGGAGTAGACGTGAAGGTTGAAACCTTCAAAACTAGGCTTGTTGCTAAAGGATTCATTCAGAAAGAAGGGATCGACTATGCAGAAACCTTTTCACCAGTAGCCCTGCTTAAGTCTATTCGGATTCTCTTATCCATTACCGCTCATTTCGATTACGAAATTTAACAAATGGACGTCTAGACAGCTTTACTTAACGAAAGTCTTGACGAGTATATCTATTTGATACAACCAGACAGATTCATTGCAAATAGCTAGGAACACAAGTTGTGCAAGCTTAAGAGATCTATTTATGGACTTAAGCAGGCATCGAGGTTTTGGAACACTCGATTTGATCAAGTCATTAAATCTTATGGTTTTGATCAAGAAGCATGACGAAAGCGTGGTGATCTTTTTAGTACTTTATGTAGACGATATCTTGTTCATTGGAAACAATGTGGGTGCATTATATACGGTTAAAGTATGGTTATCTAGGCAGTTCAATATGAAGGACTTGGGTGAAGCCAGTCACATCATTGGGATCATGCTTGTGCGAGATCGAAAACAAAGGATGTTGGGCTTATCACAAGAAAAATATATCGATGATATCCTTACGCGTTTTAGCATGCAGGATTCTAAGAAAGAGTTTCTCCCTTTTCAGGCCTAGAATCACTAGACCTGACATTTGCTTTGTCATTGGCAAGGTTAGCAGATATCAGTCTAAGCTAGGGCAGGAGCATTAAACTGCGGTAAAGAATATAATCAAGTACCTGAAAAGGATTTAGGATTATATGTTGGTTTACCAGGCAGACAGTCTAATACCTTTGGTGTATACAGACATATTTTCAGTCAGGCATAAAGCTTGCATCAGGAGACATACTTGTAGATCCTTTGTAAAGAGCTTACCAGCTAAGACTTTTGATAGTCAAGTAGATGGTATGGTAGTCAGATGTGTAGCAGCATGGTTTTGAGTATAAATGGGAGATGGATAGGGTTGGTATATTGAAAATTATGCTTTTAGTATTTAATTTTATTTTAATAAAATTTATTTTCTATTTTATGAGAATCTTTATGAGCAATGTATGTGTATCATTTCTTTGTTATGCATGGATATCCGATATTTTGTATAGTATTTAATCTAGTTTGTAGAGTACGGTTTACACACAGAATATCAGATTTTAAATTCTTGCAGAATATAAGTTTTATGTTCACAGTTTAAATGAAAATGAGCATACCATCGATACGACTGTAGCACAGAGTTTTAGTAGGCCTGTCTTGATTAAGGGGAACAAAAAATGGCATCATCTATTGTTTCGACTCTCTGTTGTAATACATTTTATGTGTATTGAACGGGACATTTAGGGTAATTAATTTTATATTAACTATATAAATTAATTCACACCCCAAGATTATTATGAAAAGTGTTTATCCTTTTAATCCTGAAATAATTATTGATTTGCATATATTTAATATTCGTTGTTTTGATTAATTAGAGGGTGCGATCTTATATGGGTCTATATTCCCGGTGAGTTAGATAGCGATATTATTTATTTGGCAAATATTAATTATTGACGGAATTCACGTCCCGAAAGATCGGGATTGACGATACCCCCTTAAGGATGCTTATAAGTTTTGACCGGGCCAAACCCTACAGGTGGATTTAATTATCCGGCGGTCAAATAAGTTAAGCGAAAGGGCTTAAGGAATATCAAGATGCCGATTAAATTAAATTATCAGTAATTAAATTTAATCGGCGGGTATCGAGAATCTTAACGTGGGGAGAAATGGTAAATATTTAATAACAAGAACTCAATGTAAGAAGGTCTTGAGATTATGGGTCAGAGTGCAATTATAGTAGTGGTGTGAACTGTAATTTAGTATTTTATGAAAATTACAGAAACCGCTGCTGTCTATCCGTAATTGCAAAAATCGCTGGTAGGTGTATGTATTCTACCAGAAGTCTTACTCATAATTACTCTTCAGGTCTCTGCTGTAGCCCTATATATACGCAGGTAGGCTGAATCAGTTTTAGATCATAATTTGTCTTTCAAGACGAAAGATATCTGGGTTCTTTTGGTATGAGGTCTCAATAGTCTGTAGCCCATACTACGTTCGAAGATCGCGTAAAAAAATACAGTAGAAGATCTGATTGGAGTTTCAACTCGGAATCAAATCGTAATTGAAGAATCGATCGACAAAAGATATTCTTCTAAATTAACTTGGGATGCACGAATTTTATTTTTGATCGTTCGACGTCAAAATTTTTATTTGGAGCTCGTTTTGGCTTTTGCTCGTCTAGCTAATTTTTTTATCGAAAATCGTTTGTAAAAACAATGATCTTAGCAATTTTGCCTCCAACATCTGGAACCGTGTAATGTAAGCCTTTTGGCGGTTATATACAATGCACGTATAATTTATATTGAGAGTGTATTCTCGGGTTAGGTGTTATGTTTGGCTATTTGTGAGTGTTTCACGTAACCTGGAGTTTGGAGCGTGACATTTAGTATACACACAAACTTAAGAGAATCTCTACAACAAACACAATAAAATAATCAATAAATCTTAATTCTCTACAACACTCAATCCCCATTAAAATAATCAAAAGTAATATTATAAATTTATAGGTATATATATGTATGAAGATATGTATATATAAGTATACTCTTCTCTATAACCTAATAAAATAATTAAGAAACAAAAAAGAAAAAGTTACGTTAGTATATAATAATCAAAAGTAAAAAGTAACTTTAGTGCATAAAATAACTAAATAAACAAAAAGATAGCTTATTATATATATATATATATATATGTATATGTATATATATAAATCTCTACAAGTAACATAATATTATAATTAAAAAGTAACAATCTAATATAATAATATAACTTTAAGCCAACTTGTATATTAATATAAACAGACTTAATACAATATATAAATAATTAAATAATGATAAAATAATATTAAATTATAAAATTGAGTTTTAAAATCTAAATTCATCAAATTAAATTAAAACTAGTATAAAAAATTAAAAATATACATCAATTTACGAAATTGTACAAAAATTTAAATTTAGTCCAACCACCACAACTAAATAATGTTATAATTAAACTAAGATGTAAAAATTTAGTATAATACCTAAAATTATTATATTAATTGAAATCTTTAATATTCATAGTTAAAAATATAAATTAAGTTAATTTTTGAATATAATTCTTGAACAATATAGTACATATGTATCATTAAATATACAATAAAGTAATAAAATATAAGAAAATTCAAAATTGGAGCCAACTTTCCCCCTTTGGCCGGCCACTTTGTGCACCTACACACTCAACTCCAATTTTTTTATTGCATTGTCTTACATGTATGCAATGTTAGTGGCTTGCCTCTTACACACTTCATCACTACATCTCCACTATCAAAATTTGTATTAAAAGAGACCAACATTCCTCCCCCCCCCCCC
>JAULJZ010170770.1:0-49114 GCA_032270985.1 Heliamphora pulchella
TAAAAGTTGAGCCTCAACCCCACAGGTTAGCTCCAAACCTTCAAAAACATGATTTTCAAAGATGCACCCTCAACAGCCCAGGTTCAATCGACTGGACCCACCCTCCAGTCGACTGAAAAATATACTGAAATCCATGCCAAAACGCCCAACAACACTGTTCAGTCGACTGACCGCATGGGTTCAGTCGACTAAACCCACAAAACCATGATCCAGTCGACTGACCCCATGGGTTCAGTCGACTGAACCAGCCCAGAAAGTGTTTTTCACCTACGATTTTGCCATTTTAAACCCAAGATGAAGCCTCGAAGCTTCCATCTCACACCCATGAACTCATACACGCTCAAGCCTATCACCAAAGGCATCAAAAGAAACATCAAACACCGTTTTCATCCAACCAAAATGACAAAAAAAAAGGTTTTTAAACCAAAAATCCACTTTTCCCAAATATGAAACACATTTTCATGATTATAAAATGATAAAGATGCATGAGATTACATACGACACCCTCTAACAACTTTAAAGTCAAGAATCCTACCTCGATGAGTCAAGAACTCAACGCCTCGATTCGCGTGCAAAATCGAGTTTCGTCGGATTGAAATTCCGTTTGGATGGATGCGTAGAACACGATGCCTATAACAAGAATTGTAATATCCTGGTATCCCACATCGAAAAGGGAGAGAGAGTTCCTAGGCTATAAAAGAAAAATCTTGGACCCTTACATTCAACGAGGCCTTTTCTCATGTGGTAGAAACCCTAGCAGAACTTCGCAGTGAAGCGTGCTTGGGCGAAAGCAATGCAAAGATGGGTAACCCCCCTGGGAAGAACAAAACTGTGAGGATTTTTGCTCAAAGCGGACAATCTCGTTGCCATGTGAAGGGTGAGGGTGTTACAGATGGTATCAGAGCCGACTCCCCTCACCTCCAAGTGTGGGCCCCTGCCGTCTCGCGTGACACGTGGGCGGGCTACTGAGTGAGCGGGTCGATAAGGACTGGCAGGCTACCGGAGCTAGCAGGCTACTGCACGACGACGTGCAGCCCAAAGGGGGGTGGATTGTGATATCCTAGTATCCCACATCGAAAAGGGAGAGGGAGTTCCTAGGCTATAAAAGAAAAATCTTGGACCCTTACATTCAACAAGGCCTTTTCCCAGGTGGTAGAAACCCTAGCAGAACTCCACAGTTAAGCGTGCTTGGGCGAGAGCAATGCAAGGATGGGTGACCCCCGGGGAAGAACAAAACCGTGAGGGCTTTTGCTCAAAGCGGATAAAATCGTTGTCATGTGAAGGGTCGACGTGTCACAAGGATCGGCAGTTGGTCCGTTAAAAACCAAACCCCAAGCCCCCGAGAAGTTAGAGAGAAGGCAGAGAGAAAACTGGAGAAAACTTAAGAATTAAATTTTAAAAATAATTTTTGAAAATATCTAACTCCAGATATTTATAGGCATCCAAAATATCATTTTTTTTTTTGAAATTCGCTCCGTCACTGCCTGCAACCCCCGGGACCAACCCAGCATACTCAGAAAAACTCGATCATACAACAAAACGCTTAAAAACATATAGAAGCAAAATTTCTAAACATGCGTCAAAAAATGCCGAATATGCATATAATATAAAAAGAGATAGAACAAGGTCTCATAGAAGTGGCCACATATGGTGGTAAAAACACACATGACATATGACCAAAGTCTTACCACATGGCATTAATGTGTCACATTTGGTGGTAGAAGTTGTCATATTGAGAGGTGGAAGTTCTCACAAGTGGTGGTAGAACCACACTTGACAAATGACCAAAGTGTTTGCTCATGTCATGCAAGGGACATCTTTAGTTGTTGAAGTTGCATGTTTAGTTGTAAAAGTGGTCACATATCGTTGTAGAAACACACTGCACATACGACCAAAGTCTTACCACATGGCATCAAAGTATCACATTCGATGGTAGAAATTGCCAGGTTGAGTAGTCAAACTGGTCACATGTGGTGGTAGAACCACACTTGACATATAACCAAAGTGTTTGCTCATGACAATAGAGGGTCATATCTAGTGGTAGAAGTTGTCATATGGAGTTGTAGAAGTAGTCACATATCGTGGTAGAAATAAACTTGACATATGACCAAAGTCTTACCACATGGTATCAAAGTATCACATTCGGGGGTAGAAGTTGTCATCTTGAGTGGTAGAAGTAGTCACATGTGGTGGTAGAACCACACTTGACATATGACCAAAGTGTTTGCCCATGTCATGCATGGGACATGTTTAGTTATAGAAGTAGTCATGTTTAGTTGTAAAAGTGGTCACATATCGTGGTAGAAACAATCTTGACATATGACCAAAGTCTTACCACATGGCATCAAAGTGTCACATTTGGTGGTAGAAATTGTCATGTTGAGTGGTAGAAGTTCTCACATGTGGTGGTAGAACCACACTTGACATATGAGCAAAGTGTTTGCTCATGTCATGCCATGGTCATGTTTAGTTGTAGAAGTTGCCATATTTAGTTGTAAAAGTGGTCTTATATGTTGGTAGAAACACACTTCACATATGACCAAAGTTTTGCCACATGGCATCAAATTGTCACATTCGGTGGTAGAAGTTGTTATGTTGAGTAGCCGAAGTGGTCACATGTGGCGGTAGAACCACACTTGACATATGACCAAACTGTTTGCTCATGGCAAGCAAAAGTCATATATAGTAATAGAAGTTGTCATATAGTGTTGTAGAAGTGGTCACATATCGTAGTAGAAACACACTTCACATATGACCAAACTCTAATCACATGGCATCAAAGTGTCACATTCGGTGGTAGAAGTTGTCATCTTGAGTGGTAGAAGTAGTCACATGTGGTGGTAGAACCACACTTGACATATGATCAAAGTGTTTGCTCAAGTCATGCAAGGGACATGTTCAATTGTCGAAGTTGTCATTTTAGTTGTAAAAGTGGTCACATATCGTGGTAGAAACACTTTTGACATAAGACCAAAGTCTTTTCACATGGCATCAAAGTGTCACATTTGATAGAAGTTGTCATGTTGAGTGGTAGAAGTTGTCATGTGTGGTGGTAGAACCACACTTGACATATGACCAAAGTGTTTGCTCATATCATGCAAGGGACATATTTAGTTGTAGAAGTTGTCATGTTTAGTTGTAAAAGTGGTCACATATCAGAGTAGAAACACACTTCACATATGACCAAAGTCTTACCACATGGCATCAAAGTGTCACATTCTGGGGTAGAAGTTGTCATCTTGAGTGGTAGAAGTAGTCATATGTGGTGGTAGAACCGCACTTGACATATGACCAAAGTGTTTGCTCATGTCATGCAAGGGACATGTTTAGTTGTACAAGTTATCATGTTTAGTGGTAAAAGTAATCACATATCGTGGTAGAAACACTCTTGACATATGACCAATGTCTTACCACATGGCATCAAAGTGTCACATTTGGTGGTGGAAGTTGTCATGTTGAGGGGTAGAAGTTCTCATATGTGGTGGTAGAACCACACTTGACATATGACCAAAGTGTTTGCTCATGTCATGCAAGGGACATCTTTAGTTGTAAAAGTTGTCATGTTTAGTTATAAAAGTGGTCACATATCGGGGTAGAAACACACTTCACATAAGACCAAAGTCATACCAAATGGTATCAAAGTGTCATATTCCGTGGTAGAAGTTGTCATATTGTGAAGTAGAAGTTGTCATATATGGGTGTAGAACCGCATTAAATATATGACCAAAGTGGTTACTCATGTCATGCAAGGGTCATGTTTAGTTGTAGATGTTGTCACGTTTAATTGTAGAAATGGTAACATATGTTGGTAAAAACAAACTTGACAAATGACCAAAGTCTTACTACATCACATCAAAGTGTCACATCGGTGGTAGAAGTTGTCATATTCAGTGGAAGAAGTGGTAACATGTGGTCGTTGAACCACACTTTATAAAAGACCAAAGTGTTTGCTCAAGCCATGCAAGGGTCATATTTTGTTGTAGAAGTTGTCATGTTTAGTGAAGAAGTGGTCACATATGGTGGTAAAAACACAATTGACATATGACCATAGTCTTACAACATGGCATCAATGTGTCACATTTAATTGTAGAAGTTGTTATATTGAATGGTAGAAGTTCTCGCATGTGGTGGAAGAACCACATTTGACATATGACCAAAGTGTTTGCTCAAGTCATGCAAGGGTCATGTTCAATTGTAGAAGTTGTCATGTTTAGTTGTAAAAGTGGTCATATATCTTGGAAGAAACACATTTCACAAATGACCTAAGTCTTACAACATGGGATCAAAGTGTCACATTCGGTGGTAGAGGTTGTCATATTAAGTAGTCGAGGTGGTCACATGTGGTGGAAGAACCACACTTGACATATGACAAAAGTGTTTGCTCATGACAAGCAAGGGTCATATCTAGTGGTAGAAGTTATCATATAGTATTGTAGAAGTGGTCACATATCGTGGTAGAAATACACTTCATATATGACCAAAGTTTTACCACATGGCATCAAAGTGTCATATTTGGAGGTAGAAGTTGTCACCTTGAGTAGTAGAAGTCGTCACATGTGGTGGTAGAACCACACTTGACATATGACCAAAGTGTTTGCTCATGTCATGCAAGGGACAAGTTCAGTTGTAAAAGTTGCCATGTTTAGTTATAAAAGTAGTCACATATCGTGGTAGAAACACTCTTGAAATATGACCAAAGTCTTACCATATGGTATCAAAGTGTCACATTTTGTGGTAAAAGCTGTCATGTTGAGTGGTAGAAGTTCTCACATGTGGTGGTAGAACCACACTTGACATATGACCAAAGTATTTGCTCATGTCATGCAAGGGACATCTTTAGTTGTAGAAGTTGTTATGTTTAGTTGTAAAAGTGGTCACATATCGTTGTAGAAACACACTTGACATATGACCAAAGTCTTACCGCATGGCATCAAAGTGTCACATTTAGTGGTAGAAGTTGTCATGTTGTGTAGTAGAAGCACTCACAAGTAGTGGTAGAACCACACTTGACATATGACCAAAGTGGTTGCTCAGCTCATGCAAGGGTCATGTTTAGTTGTAGAAATTGTCATGTATAGTTGTAGAAGTGATCACATATCTTGGTAAGAACACACTTGACAAATGACCAAAGTCTTACCACATCACATCAAAGTGTCAAATCGGTGGTAGAAGTTGTCATATTCAGTGGTAGAAGTGG
Source organism: Heliamphora pulchella (assembly GCA_032270985.1). Taxonomy (NCBI): domain Eukaryota; kingdom Viridiplantae; phylum Streptophyta; class Magnoliopsida; order Ericales; family Sarraceniaceae; genus Heliamphora; species Heliamphora pulchella. The sequence continues at coordinate 5,198 of JAULJZ010170770.1, forward strand.
TCACATGTGGTCGAAAAATCACACTTGACATAAGACCAATGTGTTTGCTCATGCCATCCAACGGTCATGTTTAGTTTTAGAAGTTGTCAACTTTAATGTAGAAGTGATCACATATGGTGGTAAAAACACGCTTAACATATGACCAAAGTCTTACCACATAACATCATTTTGTCAGAGTTGGTGAAAGAAGTTGTCATATTGAGTGGTAGAAGTTCTCACAAGTGGTGGAAGAACCACACTTGACATATGAGCAAAGTGTTTGCTCATGTCAAGCAAGGGTCATGTTTAGTTGTAGAAGTTGTCATGTTTAGTTGTAAAAGTGGTCTTATATTGTGGAAGAAACACACTTCACATATGACCAAAGTTTTACCACATGGCATCAAATTGTCACATTCGGTAGTAGAAGTTGTCATGTTGAGTAGCCGAAGTGGTCATATGTTGTGGTAGAACCACAATTGACATATGACCAAAGAGTTTGCTCATGTCATGTAAGGGACATATTAAGTTGTAAAAGTTGTTATGTTTAGTTGTAAAAATAGTCACATATCGTGGTAGAAACACACTTCACATATGACCAAAGTCCTACCACATGGCATCAATGTGTCACGTTCGGGGGGTAGAAGTTGTCATCTTGAGTGGTAGAAGTAGTCATATGTGGTGGTAAAACCACACTTGACATATGACCATAGTGTTTGCTCATGTCATGCAAGGGACATGTTTAGTTATCGAAATAGTCATGTTTAGCTGTAAAAGTGGTAACATATCGTGGTAGAAACACTTTTGACATATGACCAAAGTCTTACCACATGGCATCAAAGTTTCACATTTGGTGGTAGAAGTTGTCATGTTGAGTGGTAGAATTTCTCAGATGTGGTGGTAGAACCACACTTGACATATGACCAAAGTGTTTGTTCTTGTCATGCAAGGGACATCTTTAGTTGTAAAAGTTGCCATGTTTAGTTGTAAAAGTGATCACATATCGTGGTAGAAACACACTTCATATATGACCAAAGTCATACCACATGGCATCAAAGTGTCACATTCCGTGGTAGAAGTTGTCATGTTGTGCAGTGGAAGTAGTCATATATGGTTGTAGAGCCATACTTGACATATGACCAAAGTGTTTCCTCATGTCATGCAAGGGTCATGTTTAGTTGTAGATGTTGTCCGGTTTAGTTGTAGAAGTGGTCACATATCTTGGTAAAAACAAACTTGACAAATGACCAAAGTCTTACCACATCACATCAAAGAGTCACATCGGTGGTAGAAGTTGTCGTATTCAGTGGTAGAAGTGGTCACATGTGGTCGTAGTACCACACTTGATATATGACCAAAGTGTTTGCTCAAGCCATGCAAGGGTCATGTTTAGTTGTAAAAGTTGTCATGTTTTGTGTAGAAGTGGTCACAAATGGTGGTAAAAACACACTTGACATATGGCCAAAATCTTACCACATGGCATCAATGTGTCACATTTGATTGTAGAAGTTGTCATATTGAGTGGTAGAAGTTCTCACATGTGGTGGTAGAACCACACTTGACATATGACCAAAGTGTATGCAGATGTCATGCAAGGGTCATGTTTAATTGTAGAAGTTGTCATGTTTAGTTGTAAAAGAAGTCATATATCGTGATAGAAACACACTTCACAAATGACCTAAGTCTTACCAGATGGCATCAATGTGTCACATTTGGTGGTAGAAGTTGACATGTTGAGTAGTCGAAGTGGTCAAATGCGGTGGTAGAACCACACCTGACATATGACCAAAGTGTTTGCTCATAGCACGCAACGGTCATATCTAGTGGTAGAAGTTGTCATATAGTGTTGTAGAGGTGGTCACATATCGTGGTAGAAACACACTTCACATATGACCAATGTATTACCACATGGCATCAAAGTGTCATATTCGGTTGTAGAAGTTGTCATTTTGAGAGGTAGAAGTAGTCACATGTGGTGGTAGAATCACATTTGACATATGACCAAAGTGTTTGCACATGTCATCCAAGGGACATGTACTGTTGTAGAAGTTGTTATGTTTAGTTATAAAAGTGGTCACATATCGTGGTAGAAATACTCTAGACATATGACCAAAGTCTTACCACATGGCAACAAGGTGTCACATTTTGTGGTAGAAGCTGTCATGTTGAGTGATAAAAGTTCTCACATGTGGTGGTAGAACCTCACTTGACATATGACCAAAGTGTTTGCTCATGTCATGCAAGGGACATCTTTAGTTGTAGAAGTTGTCATGTTTAGTTGTAAAAGTGGTCACATATCGTCGTAGAAACACACTTCACATGTGACCAAAGTCTTACCACATGGCATCAAAATGTCACATTTAGTGGTAGAAGTTGTCATGTTGTGTAGTAGAAGTACTCATATGTAGTCGTAGAACCACACTTGACATATAACCAAAGTGGTTGCTCATGTCATGCAAGGGTCATATTTAGTTGTAGATGTTGTCATGTTTAGTTGTAGAAGTGATCACATATCTTGGTAAGAACACACTTGACAAATGACTAAAGTCTTACCACATCACATCAAAGTGTCACATCTGTGGTAGAAGTTGTCATATTCAGTGGTAGAAGTGGCCACATGTGGTCGTAAAACCACACTTGGCATAAGACCAAAGTGTTTGCTAATGCCATGCAAAGGTCATGTTTAGTGTAGAAGTGAACACATATGGTGGTAAAAACATACTTGACATATGACCAAAGTCTTACCACATGACATCAATGTCACATTTTGTGAAAGAAGTTGTCATATTGAGTGGTAGAAGTTATCACATGTGGGGGTAGAACAACACTTGACATATGAGCAAAGTGTTTGCTCATGTCATGCAAGGGTCATATTTATTTGTAAAAGTTGTCATGTTTAGTTGTAAAAGTAGTCTTATATTGTTGTAGAAACGCACTTCACATATGACCAAAGTTTTATCACATGGCATCAAATTGTCACATTCGGTGGTAGAAGTTGTCATGTTGAGTAGCCGAAGTGGTCACATGTGGTGGTAGAACCACACTTGACACATGACCAAACTGTTTGCTCATGGCAAGCAAGAGTCATATCAAGTGGTAGAAGTTTTCATATAGTGTTGTAGAAGTGGTCACATATCGTGGTTGAAACACACTTCACATATGACAAAAGTCTTACCACATGGCATCAAAGTGTCACATTCGGTGGTAAAGTTATCATCTTGAGTGGTTGAAGTAGTTACATGTGGTGGTAGAACCACACTTGACATATGACCAAAGTATTTGCTCATGTCATGGAAGGGACACGTTCAGTGGTGGAAGTTGTCATTTTAGACGTAAAAGTGGTCACATATCGTGGTAGAAACACTTTTGACAAATGACCAAAGTCTTACCACATGGCATCAAAGTGTCAAATTTGGTAGAAATTGTCACGTTGAGTGGTAGAAGTTGTCATGTGTGGTGGTAGAACCACACTTAACATATGACCAAAGTGTTTGCTCAGGTTATGCAAGGGACATATATAGTTATAAAATTTGTCATGTTTAGTTGTAAAAGTGGTCGCATATCGTGGTAAAAACACACTTCACATATGACCAAAGTTATACAACATGGCATCAAAGTGTCACATTTAGTGGTAGAAGTTGTCATGTTGTGTAGTTGTACTCACATGTAAGGGAAGAACCACAGTTGCCAGATGACCAAAGTGGTTGCTCATGTCATGCAAGGGTCACCAGGTTTAGTTGTAGAAGTTGTCATGTTTAGTTATAGAAGTTGTCACATATCTTGGTAAAAACACACTTGACAAATGACCAAAGTCTTACCACATCACATCAAAGTGTCACATCGGTGGTAAAATTTGTCATATTCAGGGGTAGAAGTGGTCACATGTGGTCGTACAACCACACTTAATATATGACCAAAGTGTTTGCTCAAACCATTCATGGGTCATGTTTAATTGTAGAAGTTGTAATGTTTAGTGTAGAAGTGGTCACATATGGTGGTAAAAACACACTTGACATATGACTAAAGTCTTACCACATGGCATCAATGTGTCACATTTGATGGTAGAAGTTGTCATATTGAGTGGTAGAAGTTCTCATATGTAGTGGTTGAACCGCACTTGACATATGACAAAAGTGTTTGCTCATGTTATGCAAGGGTCATGTTTAGTTGTGGAAGTTGTCATGTTTAGTTGAAAAAGTGGTCATATATCGTGGTAGAAACACACTTCAGAAATTACGAAAGTCTGACCATGTGGCATCAAAGTGTCACAGTCGGTGGCAGAAGTTGTCATGTTGAGTAGTCGAAGTGGTCACATGTGGTGGTAGAACCACACTTGACATATAACCAATGTGTTTGCTCATAGCAAGCAAGAGTCATATCTAGTGGTAGAAGTTGTCATATAGTGTTGTAGAAGTGATCACATATCGTGGTAGAAACACTCTCCACGTATAACCAAAGTTTTACCACATGGCATTAAAGTATCACATTCAGTGGTAGAAGCTGTCATCTTGAGTGGTAGAAGTAGTCACATGTGGTGGTAGAACCACACATGACATATGACCAAAATGTTTGCTCATGTCATGCAAGGGACATGTTCAGTTGTAGAAGTTGTCATGTTAAGTTGTAAAAGTGGTCATATATCGTGGTAGAAACACTCTTGACATATGATCAAAGTCTAACCACATGGCATCAAAGTGTTACATTTGGTGGTAGAAGTTATCAAGTTGAGTGGAAAAAGTTCTCACAGGTGGTGGTAGAACCACACTTGACATATGGCCAAAGTATTTGCTCATGTCATGCAAGGGACATGTTTAGTTGTAAAAGTTGTAACGTTTAGTTGTAAAAGTGATCACATATCCTGGTAGAAACACACTTCACATAAGATCAAAGTCATACCACATGGCATCAAAGTGTCACATTCCGTGGTAGAAGTTGTCATGTTGTGTAGTAGAAGTAGTCACATATGGTGGTAGAACCGCACGTGACAAATGACCAAAGTGGTTACTCATGTAATGCAAGGGTCATGTTTAGTTGTAGATGTTGTCACGTTTAGTTGTAGAACCACACTTAATATATGACCGAAGTGTTTGCTCAGGCCATGCAAGGGTCATGTTTAGTTGTAGACGTTGTCATATTTAGTGTAGAAGTGGTCACATATGATGGTAAAAACACACTTGACATAGGGCCAAAGTCTTACCACATGGTATCAATGTGTCACATTTGATCGTAGAAGTTGTCATATTGAGTGGTAGGAGTTCTCACATTTAGTGGTAGAACCACTCTTGACATATGACCAAAGTGTTTCCTCATGTCATGCAAGGGTCTTGTTTAGTTGAAGAAGTTGTCATGTTTAGTTGTAAAAATGGTCATATATCGTGGTAGAAACACAGTTCAAAAATGACCTAAGTCTTATCACATGGCATCAAAGTGTCACATTCGGTTGTAAAAGTTGTCATGTTGTGTAGTTAAAGTGGTCACATGTGGTGGTAGAATCTCACTTGACATATGACCAAAGTATTTGCTCATGGCAAACAAGGGTCATATCTAGTGGTAGAAGTTGTCATATGTGTTGTAGAAGTTGTCACATATCGTGGTAGAAACACACTTCACATATGACCAAAGTCCTACCATATGGCATCAAAGTGTCACATTCGGGGGTAGAAGTTGTCATCTTGAGTGGTAGAAGTAGTCACATGTGGTGGTAGAACCACACTTGACATATGACCAAAGTGTTTGCTCATGTCATGCAAGGGACATGTTCGGTTGTAGAAGTTTTCATGTTTAGTTATAAAAGTGGTCACATATCGTGGTAGAAACACTCTTCAAATATGACCAAAGTTTTGCCGCATGGCATCAAAGTGTCACATTTTGTGGTAGAAGTTGTCATGTTGAGTGGTAGAAGTTCTTACATGTCGTGGTAGAACCACACTTGACAAATGACCAAAGTGTTTGCTCATGTCACGGAAGGGTCAGATTTAGTTGGGAAAGTAGTCATGTTTAGTTGAAAAAGTGGTCATATATCGTGGTAGAAACACACTTCACATATTAGCAAAGTCAAATCACATGGCATCAAAGTGTCACATTCGGTGGTAGAAATTGTCATGTTGAGTAGACGGAGTGGTCACAGTGGTGGTAGAACCACACTTGACATATGACCAAAGTGTTTGCTCATAGCAAGCAAGGATCATATCTAGTGGTAGAAATTGTCAAATAGTGTTGTAGAAGTGATCACATATCGTGGTAGAAACACACTTCACGTTCACGTATGACCACAGTCTTACCACATGGCATCAAAGTGTCACATTCGGGGGTAGAAGTTGTCATCTTGGGTGGTAGAAGTAGTCACATGTGGTGGTAGAAACACACTTGACATATGACCAAAGTGTTTGCTCATGTTATGCAAGGAACATGATCAGTTGTAGAAGTTGTCATGTTTAGTTGTAAAAGTGGTCACATATCGTGGTAGAAACACACTTGACTTATGACCAAAGTCTTACCACATGGCATCAAAGTGTCACATTTGGTGGTAGAAGTTGTCAAGTTGAGTGGTAGAAGTTCTCACATGTGGTGGTAGAACCACACTTGACATATGACCAAAGTGTTTGCTCATGTCAAGCAAGGGACATGTTTAGTTATAGAAATAGTCATGTTTAGTTGTAAAAGTGGTCACATATCGTGGTTGAACCACACATCACATACGACCAAATTCTTACAAGATGGCATCAAAGTGTCATATTCCGTGGTAAAAGTTGTCATGTTGTGTAGTAGAAGTTGTCACATGTGGTAGTAGAACCATACTTGACATATGAACAAAATGGTTGCTCATGTCATGCAAAGGTCATGTTTAGTTGTAGAAGTTGTCATGTTTAGTTGTAGAGGTGATCACATATCTTGGTAAAAATAGACTTTACAAATGTCTAAAATCTTACCAAATCACATCAAAGTGTTATATCGGTGGAAGAAGTTATCATATTGAGTGGTAGAAGTGGTCACATGTGGTCGTTGAACCACAGTTCACATATGACCAAAGTGTTTGCTCATGTCTTCCAAGGGTCATGTTTAGTTGTAGAAGTTGCCATGTTTAGTGTAGAAATGGTCACATGTAGTGGTAAAAATACACTTGACATAGGACCAAAGTCTTACTACATGGCATCAATGTGTCACATTTGGTGGTAGAAGTTGTCATATTGAGTGATAGAAGTTCTCACTTGTGGTGGTAGAACCACACTTGACATATGACCAAAGTGTTTGCTCATGTCATGCAAAGGACATGCTTAGTTGTAGAAGTTGTCATGTTTTGTTGTATAATTGGTCACATATCGTGGTAGAAACAAACTTGACATTTGACCAATCTTTTACCACATGGCATTAAAGTGTCACAATCGGTGGAAGAAGTTGTCACGTTAAGTAGTCGAAGTGGTAACGTGTGGTGGTAGAACCACACTTGACGTATGACCAAAGTGTTTGCTCATGGCAAACAAGGGTCATATCTAGTGGTAGAAGTTGTCATATAGTGTTGTAAAAGTAGTCACATATCGTGGTAGAATCACATTTCACATATGACCAAAATCTTACCACATGGCATCAAAGTGTCACATTTAGTGGTAGAAGTTGTCATCTTGAGTGGTAGAAGTAGTCACATGTGGTGGTAGAACCACACTTGACATATGATCAAAGTGTTTGCTAATGTCCTGCATGGGACATGTTTAATTCTAGAAGTTGTCATGTTTAATAGTAAAAGTGATCACATATCGTGGTAGAAACACTCTTGACATATGACCAAAGTCTTACCACATGGCATCAAAGTGTCAAATTAGGTGGAAGAAGTTGTCATGTTGAGTGGTAAAAGTTCTCACATCTTGGGGTAGAACAACACTTGATGTATAACCAAAGTGTTAGCTCATGTCATGCAACGGACATCTTTAGTTGTAGAAGTTGTCATGTTTAGTTATAAAAGTGGTCACAGATCGTGACCAAAGTTTTATCAAATGGCATCAAAGTGTCACATTTTGTGGTAGAAGTTGTCATGTTGTGTAGTAGAAGTAGTCACATGTGGTGGTAGAACCACACTTGACATATGACCAAAGTGGTTGCTTATGTCATGCAAGGGTCATATTTAGTTGTGGAAGTTGTCAAGTTTAGTTGTAGAAGTGGTGCTATATCATGGTAAAAACACACTTGACAAATGACCAAAGTCTTACCACATCACATCAAAGTGTCACATCGGTGGTAGAATTTGTCATATTCAGTAGTAGAAGTGGTAACCTGTGGTCGTAGAACCACACTTGACATATAACCAAAGTGTTTGCTCATGCAATGCAAGAGTCATGTTTAGTTGTAGAAGTTGTCATGTTTAGTGTAGAAGTGGTCACATATGGTGGTAAAAACAAACTTGACATAGGACTAAAGTCTTACCACATGGCATCAATGTGTCACATTTGGTGGTAGAAGTTGTCATATTGAGTGGTAAAAGTTCTCACATGTGGGGATAGACCACACTTGACATATAACCAAAGTGTTTTCTCATGTCATGCAAGGGGCATGTTTAGTTGTATAAGTTGTCATGTTTAGTTGTAAAAGTGGTTATATATCGTGGTAGAAACACATTTCACAAATGACCAAAGTTTTACCACATGGAATCAAAGTGTCACATGCGGTGGTAGATGTTGTCCTGTTGAGTAGTCGAAGTTGTCACATGTGGTGGTTGAACCATACTTGACATATGACCAAAGTATTTGCTCATGGCAAACAAGGGTCATATCTAGTGGTAGAAGTTGTCATATAGTGTTGTAGAAGTGGTCACATATCGTGGTAGAAACACACTTCACATATGACCAAAGTCATACCACATGGCATCAAAGTGTCACATTCGGTGATAGAAGTTGTCATCTTGAGTGGTAGAAGTAGTCAGATGTGTTGGTAGAACCACACTTGACATATGACCAAAATGTTTGCTAATGTCATGCAAGGGACATATTTAGTTGTAGAAGTTGTCATGTTTAGTTGTAAAAGTGGTCACATATCGTGGTAGAAACACTCTTGACATATGACCAAAGTCTTACCACATTGCATCAAAGTGTCACATTTGGTAGTAAAGTTGTCATGTTGAGTGGTAGAAGTTCTCACATGTGGTGGTAGAACCACACTTGACATGTGACCAAAGTGTTTGCTCATGTCATGCAAGGGGCATCTTTAGTTGTAGAAGTTATCTTATTTTGTTTTAAAAGTGGTCACATATTGTGGTAGAAACACACTTCATATATGATCAAAGTCTTACCGCATGGTATCAACATGTCATATTTAGTGGTAGAAGATGTCATGTTGTGCAGTAGAAGTAATCACATATGGTGATAGAACCACACTTGACATATGACCAAAGTGGTTGCTCAAGTCATGCAAGGGTCATCATGTTTAGTTGTAGAAGTTGTCATGTTTAGTTATAGAGGGGGACACATATCTTCGTAAAAACACACTTGACAAATGACTAAAGTCTTACCACATCATATCAAAGTGTCACATTGGTGGTAGAAGTTGTCATATTCAATTGTAGAAGTGGTCACATGTGGTCGTAGAACCACAGTTGACATATGACCAAAGTGTTTGCTCATGTCATCTAAAAGTCATGTTTAGTTGTAGAAGTTGTCATGTTTAGTGTAGAAGTGGTCACATATCGTGGTAAAAACACACTTAACATATGACCAAAGTCTTACCACATGGCATCAACGTGTCACATTTGGTGGTAGAAGTTGTCATATTGATTAGTAGAAGTTCTCAGATGTGGTGGTAGAACCACACTTGACATACGACCAAAGTGTTTGCTCATGTCATACAAGCGTCATGTTCAATTGTAAAAGTTGTCATGTTTAGTTGTAAATGTGGTCACATATCGTGGTAAAAACACACAGCATATATGACCAAGGTCTTACCACATCGCATCAAAGTGTCACATTCGGTGGTAGAAGTTGTCACGTTAAGTAGTCGAAGTGGTCACATGTGGTGGTAGAACCACACTTGACATATGACCAAAATGTTTGCTCATGTCATGCAAGGGACATGTTTAGTTGTAGAAGTTGTCTTGTTTTGTTGTTAAAGTTGTCACATATCGTGGTTGAAACACTCTTGACGTATGACCAAAGTCTTACCACATGGCCTCAAAGTGTCACATTTGGTGGTAGAAGTTGTTATGTTGAGTGGTAGAAGTTCTCACATATGGTGGTAGAACCACACTTGACATATGACCAAAGTGTTTGCTCATATCATGCAAGGAACATCTTTAGTTATAGAAGTTGTCATGTTTAGTTATATAAGTGGTCACATATCGTGGTAGAAACACATTTCACATATGACCAAAGTTTTACCACAGGCATCAAACTGTCACATTTGGTGGAAAAAATTGTCATGTTGAGTGGTAGAAATTCTCACATGTGGTGGTAGAACCACACTTACCATATAACCAAAGTGTTTGCACATGTTATGCAAGGGTCATGTTTAGTTGTAGAAGTTCTCATGTTTCGTTGTAAAAGTGGTCACGTATCGTGGTAAAAACACACTTCACATATGATCAAAGTGTTACCACATGGCATCAAAGTGTCACATTCGGTGGTAGAAGTTGTCATCTTGAGTGGTAGAAGTTGTCACATGTGGTTGTAGAACGACACTTGACATATGGCCAAAGTGTTTGTTCATGTCATGCAAAGGTCATGTTTAGTTGTAGAAGTTGTTATGTTTTGTTGTAGTAGTTGTCACATATCGTGGTAGAAACACACTTCACATATGACCAAAGTCTTACCATATGGCATCAAAGTGTCACATTCGGTGGTAGAAGTTGTCATGTTGAGTAGTCGAATTGGTCACATGTGGTGGTAGAACCACACTTGACATATGATCAAAGTGTTTGCTTATAGCATGCAAGGGTCATATCTAGTTGTAGAAGTTGTCTTATAGTGTTGTAGAAGTTGTCACATATCTTGGTAAAAACACACTTGACAAATTACCGAAGTTCATACCACATCCCATTTAAGTGTCGCATCGGTGGTAGAAGTTGTCATATTGTATAGTAGAAGTGGTCAGTTGTGGTGGTAGAACCACACTTGACATATGACCAAAGTGTTTGCTCATGTCATGCAAGGACATGTTTAGTTGTAGATGTTGTAATGTTTAGTTGCAGAACTGGTCATATATCGTGATAGAAACATACTTCACATATGACCAAAGTCTAGCCACATGGCATCAAAGTGTCACATTCGATTGTAGAAGTTGTCATTTTGAGTGGTAAAATTTCTCACATGTGCTGGTAGAACCACACTTGACATATGAACAAATTGTTTCCTCGTGGCATGCGAGGGTCAAATCTAGTGGTTGAAGTTGTCATATATAGTGGTAGAAGTGGTCATATATGGTGGTAAAAACACACTTGACATATGACCGAAGTCTTACCACATGGCATTAAACTGTCACATTCAGTTGTAGAAGTTGCCATATTGAGTAGTCCATGTGGTCACATGTGGTGGTATAACCACACTTGACGTATAACCAAAGTGTCGTGGCATGCAAGGGTCATATCTAGTGATAGAAGTTGTCTTAAGTATTGTAGAAGTTGTTAGATATCTTGGTAAAAACACACTTGACAAATGACCAAAGTTCTTACCACATCCCATCAAAGTGTCACATCGGTGGTAGAAGTTGTCGTGTTGTACTGTAGAAGTTGTCACATATGGTGGTAGAATCACACTTGACATATGACCAAAGTGTTTACACATGTCATGCATGAGTCGTGTTTAGTTGTAGAAGTTGTCATGTTTAGTTGTAGAAGTGGTCATATATCGTGAAAGAAACACACTTTACATATGACCAATGTCTAACAACGTGGCATCAAAGTGTCACATTCGGTGGTAGAAGTTGTCATGTTGAGTGGTAGAAGTTCTCACATGTGGTGGTAGAACCACACTTAACATATGACCAAAGTGTTTTCTCATGGTATGCAAGGGTCATGTTTAGTTTTAGAAGTTGTCATCTTTAGTTGTAGAAGTGGTCACATATCGTGGTAGAAACACACATCACATATGACCAAAGTCTAACAACATGGCATCAAAGTGTTACATTCGGTGGTAGAAGTTATCATGTTGAGTGGTAGAAGTTCTCACATGTGGTTGTAGAACCGCACTTGACATATGAACAAAGTGTTTTCTCATGGCATGCAAGTGTCATATCTAGTGATAGAAATTGCCAAATAGTGTTGTAGACACATATCTTGGTAAAAACACACTTGACAAAAGACCAAAGTCTTACCACATCCCATCAAAATGTCACATCGATGGTAGAAGTTTTCATGTTGTGTAGTAGAAGTTGTCACATGTGGTGGTTGAACCACATTTGACATATGACCAAAGTGTTTGCTCATGTCATGCAAGGGTCATATTTAGTTGTAGAAGTTTTCATGTTTAGTTGTAGGAGTGGTCACATGTGGTGATAGAAACACTCTTGTCATATGACCAAAGTCTTATCACATGGCATCAAAGTGTCACATTTTGTGGTAGAAGTTGTTACGTCGAGTAGTAGAAGTGGTCACATGTGGTGGTAGAACCACACTTGACATATGACCAAAGTATTTGCTCAAGGTATGCAAAGGTCATATCTAGTGGTAGAAGTTGTCATATAAGGTGGTAGAAGTGGTCATATATGGTAATAAAAACACACTTGACGTATGACTAAAGTCTTAGCACATGGCATGGATGGGTCACATTCAATGGTAGAAGTTGTCATGTTTAGTTGTAGAAGTGGTCATATATGGTAGTAGAAGTGACCTATGACCAAAGTTTGGGCACCTATCCTATGGGCACATCTAGTAGTGGAAGTTGTCATGTCCATTGGTACAAGTTGTCATTTTGAGTGGTAGAAATACACTTTGCCTTACTCACTTGTGCTTGTCTTTGCTTTTTTTGATTGCTTGTTGTTTTAATGATAAGAATGTTTTCTCTTGAGGGGTCATTGTTTTAACGATAATTATGACACGTTATGTGCTAAATGGCCCCATAGTAGAAATACTCTTTCACTTTTGTTTTATTACTATCTATCAATGATTTCATTGGATTGTAATAAAAGTGCTGATATCCAATAGTTAAAATAGTCATACGTTGTAGTAAAATAGGTCATTTCTTGTAGTAAAAGTTGTGATATTGAGTTGTACAACTGGTCATATATTGTGGTAAAAATTGTGATATTGAGTAGTATTAATCTTCATATGTAATTGTAAAAGCGGTCATTTCTTGTAGTAAAAGTTGTGATATTGAGTTATACAATTGGTCATGTATAGTGGTAGAAATGATGATATTGAGTAGTATTAGTGTTCATGTCTAATAGTAAGAATGACCATATGTAGTTGTAAAAGTTGCCTATATTATTATTTTTTGCGAAAAAACACTAATACCACATTTAGTTATTATTTTTGCCGGAAAACCACTTACTCAGTTTTTGTTTTTTGATCAATGGCCTAAATGATATTACCACCTAATCTAATGGCCCAAATTAATTGAGGCATGATGCCCCAAAATCACTTTGGGGCATCATAGAAAAATTCCTAATCAAGATGCCTCCATTCAACATTTTCATTTTAAAAACACCCCAAAGCACCCCCCCTCCCATTTTCGGCCACCCATGTTCCCAAACCAAATTTTGCTCCAAAATTTTTTTTAAGTGATGTGCTTGAGAGGTTAGAGAGAGAAAGAGGTTTAGCATATTGTTCTTGCTCTTGAAGCTCAACTTTGAGGTATTTTCTTCCAAAACTCATCTTCTTCTTCATACTCCAACCGCAGAACAAGGTAAAAATCACACTCTACTACATTTATTTTTCTTCTTTCTTGCTCTCTTTTGCTCTCTTTTGCTCAAAAACACAAAAGAGTTCAAGATCCATACTCAAACTCATGAGATGTGATTTTGAACCCAATACTTCTCACATTTTCTCTCCTCATCAATCTTTCTTATTTTTTTTTAGCTTAATCCTCTAAAAGGATATATATCCCTTATATAAGTCATATATAAGAGGGATATGGCCCCCTTTTATAAGTCATATATAAAAGGGATATGGTCATGCATGGATGGATTATGGGTCAAAGAGTCCTGAATGTGCTTGTTCTTAAATTTGTCCCATAAGATTTTTGGTAAAAACTAGAGTTTTGAGCATTTTATTTTTGAATGTAAACTAGACCCTTTACTCGAAATATCTTTCTCTAACTTCATATTGACATTATCTGCATGCACAAAATTTGGTGAAATCTAGTTTCACTTCTTTCATATTCTTAAATTTCGTGTTCCAAAATGGCTAAAAATGTTGTTTGAAAAGACAAATTTAAAATAACGTCATTTTATGTAGAAAAATGCTTTTTGCATGAAACAAATAGAAAAAGTTAAAAAAAATTTCATATCTTTCAAACCCTACTGAAATCACTCAAAAAGCTTAAGTAGTTAGAGTTGCACTGTTTCTCCCAAAAAGTGTTGAATCTGGGCATTGTTTAGTAAAAAATTATTTAAAAATAAAATACAACAACTTTTTGAGCAAGGTAAAGTTTCAAAGCCTTTCAACTTAAATTCCTACCTCTGTAAAAAAATTTAAAAATGTTCTAGTAAGGGGAAGTAGACGGTTTTAATTTTTAAAGTTAATCCCAAAATCCACTGTTATGCTGACGCAATCCAAAATCCAATCATTCAATTTTATTTCACAAAAATCGAGACTTTAGAGGCAGAATTTAGAAAACGTTTCTCCACAAAAGTTGTTCAGAACATCCCAAGTTACCTACCAAGTTTGAGACACTTTTATGAGGTTTTGATATTTTAAAGACCCCAAAAATAGCACCCTAATTTGAAATCCTGAATCGGGCTTAGGGCTTAAGTGTTTAAGTAAACCCTAAGTGTACTTTATTTTCATGCCATGCTTTGTTTATTAAATTACAATGTATGATGCTATATTTATTTTATTTATATATTCATTGGTGATAAAATCTTGAATAAGTATAAGCTTTTTTCATTTCATTTGCACAAATAATGATTTCTTTTGCGTGCTAGCATGAATTTAAGTTTTTCCTTAATGCCACATGTTAATATTTGTGCATCAAGCATGAAATTCTTCTTTTATAAGTTGGAGGCTCATATATTTAGCATGATTTCATGTATGTGATCATCATTGGGGTTGAAAATTACGAAGATCACTAAAATTTAAAATAAACGGTGAATTAAACCTTAGGATTGTGACACTTTCGGACTCGTTCCGTGAATTGAACCCCGTTGCTATATGCACATTTTTGGACTTCGCGGAGGTCCCCGCGACTATATGCCATAATTGTTACACTTATAGGTGAAAGAAGGATTTGGCTTGTTAATTCGGTGTTAGAATATTTGTAATCACCCACTACAGCTTGACCTAAGATTCACCGACCCGATGTGTTAACTTGTCTACGCCCTTGCCTCGTGGATGACCCGGTTGAATAATTAATTCGACTATAAAGTCATCCAATAGCTAAATGAATACTTGATATCGATCGGTAAACTTATTCTGTGGAGTTGATCGGGATTAAGATGATTTTTTCCCGATTTGGTGAATCTAGAATAACCTAATGGTTAAATAAACTTAGTAATTAAACGAGAAGAATCGTCCTTATCCTATCTCCTATCATAAATAATATTGTTTATATATGACTTGTTGCATGAAAAATATTTATATGTTCGTGTTGATTTCTCTAGATGTTAGCTCATGATATTTCATACCAAGTCTTGGTGAACCAAAAATGCCTATCTGCGAATACGCTACCGTAGATGTGGAGCCTTGATTCCGGTGAGCAAAAGTCTCACCATTTTAGACCCAACCTTCTTCGACCCTATAGCTCCAGTTTTTTTTTGAATTGTCCACCTGTTTCCTTTATTATTTTGATGTACTTCAGGAAAAAGGAAATTAGGTCTGTAGTATTAGCTCTATATTATTTTTCGACATGTAAGAGTATTATCGTTTATTATTTTTTATATTCTTATTAGTTAATTGTTACTCTAAATGTTCCAAAAATTCAAGACGTACCATAAAATGTTATGATGGGGGAATCTTTGGTCTTATGTATCGTTTGTGTTGTACTCCCATATGTTGAGGCATAATTTAAGTCCCCCCGTGGTTTTTTTTTTTTGGCCTATTTGGGTACTCGTGTAATTACTTAGGGTATGTCCCTTATAAATTTGTATATTTCTTTTCCATTTATGTTATAATCAATTCACCCCCCAAAAAAAGAGGCACTATATAAAACAGTGGCCATAATAGACATTTTAAATTAGTTTTACCACGACAAATCAAAAAAGTAAAAGAATTAAATCAAGATATAAAAAAAAATTCAAAAAGACAACCAAAAAAAAAAACAGCCATCAAAAACTTTTAAAAAAAACCTGTCCAAACACAGGCTGATGTAGAAAAAGAAAATGAAAGCACTCAATAATCTACAAAGCTCATTGAAGGGCTTGATAGTCATCACCTACTTTTTGGGAAGATCCCCTCGAACTAGTAGTTGGTGAAAGCAGCTCTTGTACAAGTCCAAAAAGATAAAAATAAAATCCAAAAAGACAACCAAAAAAAACGGCCATCAAAAACTTTAAAAAAAAGCCTGTCGATGTAGAAAAAGAAAATGAAAGCACTCAATAATCTACAAAGCTCATTGAAGTGCTTGATAGTCATCACCTACTTTTTTGGTTACCTCGGAGCTAATTGGCATAAGACCGTAGAGACAGATACGAAGATCCCCTCCAACTAGTAGTTGGTGAAAGCAGCTCTTGTACAAGTCCCAGAATTCATCTCTGCCACATGATCACACACAAAATAAGAAACCAAATTACCAATATATCTGATAAGTAGATACATGTTTGCTATGAACTATAGATGCGGACACATACACAGCCACAGCAATGAAATACAGCAATGTTTAAGAAATCGGGATACGAACATGGCAATCTCAAATATATATATATATATGAACACAGCATCCACAAACTTTTAACTTTATTCAATTTTATAGGTTCCAAATATCATAGCTTGACCCCCTCAAATAACCATTTGAAATTATGATTTGACCCCAAACGTGTCTTTTACGTATCTGAATAAAGGAAACACGTGTTTGGGAAGAAAAAAAAATAGACATGTCATGTGGAATGTCTAGCAAGCGAAACTGTGTCCCCAATGTGTATCTGTATCTGTATCTGACATATGCCACACTGCCATGGCTCTATGCTTCATAGCATGTTGGGAATAGGGGAGGGGCGAAGGCAATATGTCTCTGGGTTTTCAGCCATTAAATCCCTCCCCTACTCCCATACAAAAACAAAAAAAAAGACGCGTAAAAAAGAAAGAATGAAAAGAAAAAAGAAAGGACAGGCCACAGATCACAAACCTCCATGGATGATTCTGATGTTAGGACAATTATGGGCTAAGAAATAACATTCAAAGTGGACAATGGTAAAGGGAAGACAGATGGATCCGTAAACATGAAGTCAAACCTGACTTGAGGAAGTGTGAACAAGGAATAACCCTTAGCGTCTGTGTACAAGTCAAGCACAATCACTGCCAATCGTGTTAGTCCCAGTGCCTCCATATCAATCAACTTCTTGATCCTAAAACCAATTTGACAAGCTTCCACAAAGTTAATAATCCAAAATATACAGGATTTTTTTTTGAAAAAAATGATACATGGCATTTCAATTGGCACCACAACAGCATAATCAAAAAGTAAAATGAAATGCAAAAAACTTCTTTAACTAAAAAGGAAAATATAGAAAAAAGAAAACAATGGAAAGGAGAGGACCCTTATCCCAAAAACTCTTAAACATAAAATAGGGAAAAAATGGAAAACTTCAGAGGGGTGAATTAAGGAAATAAATAGCCAGGAAGAAGCAAGAAAGAAAAGAAAGTGCAAAAAACATGAAAAAGGAGAGAGAGAGAGAGAGAGAGAGAGAGAGAGAGAGAGAGAGAGGGGAGAGATTGGCATTGCTCTTCACCACAACAAGAATAACTTACTGTTCAGGCTTGAAGAAACTGGGAAGGAAAAAAGAAAAAGAAACACATCTAGAATCTGTAAGCAATCACTTAATCTGATGCTACCCCAGTAGCTAGGTCTCTCCCACAGACCATCACCTAGGATAGGCTAGCTTACATTACTACATATTTACCTTCTTTCACATCTATCCCTGACACATGCTACTCAGCAAATTTCACAACTGGCATCATAACTGCAGAATCTCGTGTCAATAAGGTGCCTCCATGCATAGATAGACATAATTAGAAATCATTTTTTTCCCCCAAATCAAGCATCAGTGCACTGCATTAACAAAAAAGTAGCATCCTTGGTTTGCATAAGCAGTAGTACAGTGGTAAGCAACGCCACCAGAAAAGGACATGATTCACCCCTGAGTTATTTGGACAGGAAGGATGTTTCATAAGGCTTCAATACAAATAAATAAATGCCACCAGAAAAGGACATGATTTACCCGAGTTATTTGGACAGGAAGGATGTTTTATAAGGCTTCAATACAAATAAATAAATGAAAATAGAAAAGAAAGGTTTATGGTAATTTATAGCTCTAAAGTTAAGGGCTGTCAAGCAATTCTGAATCTTATAATGATCAGGTTCTCACAGATCAGGGCATCCTTCCTACTCAAAATGGTTCTTTTCTTTTTTCGTCTTGAAAGCATTAGGACTGGAGTCTCCAAACTTGAAGACATTCAATAAAACTGCCGAACAAATTCAGAATGTAGGTCATCACCTGCCACAAACTTTTCTTTTCCTTTTTGCTCGATAAAACTGAGATGAAAGGAGGCAAACAGTAAGGAAGACAAAGCATAGGCAACTAAGTTCAAGGAGTTTCAGCTAAGCCTCTACTGCCTTCGACCACAGCTGCACGCACAAGAACAGTGAGATCATCTGAGCTCAAACATCCACTGATTTTTTATTTCATGGCCATTCAACTATCACATGTGCTACCTGGTCACCCTGCCTTGAAGTGAAAGCTACAGACGACACAAGATATAAAATACTTTGGGGTATAGTCCTCAAGTTTTCCATCAAAACAGCTGGCACATCAATTGGTGGATCTCAACACAAGTTTAAGACCTGACTACTTTTAAAGCATCCGCCTACAAGGATCACAGAAACCCCATGATGCGGAACATTAAGGTTCTCTTACAATTATGTTTTAATTACTTAAGAATTAGGTTTATGTTATCTCTTTTAATTATATTTTTATTTATTTATTTATTTTCCATTTAGAATTCTAGTTACCTTTAAGAATTAGGGTTTTAAGCCTATAAATAAGAGACTCTCACAAACGAATGAAGGTTTGAGTTCAAGTTGTGGCCTCTTCACGTGTTGCATCATTTTAGTATTAGAGCTTAGGCTCGAGACAATCTCTCTCTATTGTTCCTCATTTATCTCCCTATGTTACTATAACCAAATACCCACAATATTTAGAATCAATTTCATAAAAACATAAATTATAATTTATTCTACTAAAAAATTATAATTGCACTCTCAACATTATTCTTAAAACCGTAGTTTTTGAACTTCTGTTATTAAATACTTATTTATTCTCCCCACGTTAAAATTACAGATACCCGCCGATTAAATTAAATTACTGTCAATTATATTTAATCGGCTTTTTCGAAAATTCCTTAAGACCTTCCGCTTAACTTATTTGACTACCAGTCTATAAAATCCACACCAGCAGAGTTTGGCTCAGTCAAAACTTAAAAGATTTTTTAAAGGGGTATTATCAATCCTGATTTTTCGGAACGTGAATTCTCTCAATAAATAATATTTACCATATAATTAATATCGCTATCCAACTTACCGGGATTATAGACCCATAAAAGATCGCACACTCTAATGAATCAAAACAGCGAATATTAAATATACGCAAATAATAATTATTTTGGAATTAAAAGCATAAACACTAATAATAACCATGGGGTGTAAATTAATTTTT
This sequence comes from Heliamphora pulchella, assembly GCA_032270985.1. Taxonomy (NCBI): domain Eukaryota; kingdom Viridiplantae; phylum Streptophyta; class Magnoliopsida; order Ericales; family Sarraceniaceae; genus Heliamphora; species Heliamphora pulchella. The sequence goes on from JAULJZ010170770.1 coordinate 25,172, forward strand.
AAAGTCAGTACAAAATTAATTACCCCAACTTAGTCTTTTTCAATACACACAAAGTGTACTAGTACAATGAGTCAGAATAATTGTCAAAACAATTACCGTTCCCTAGAGACCTGTGAAGTAAAAAAAACATGGGTTTTCAATGTAATTATGAAATCCCGCCTCAATTCAGAATCAATTTCATAAAAACATAAATTATAATTTATTCTACTAAAAAATTATAATTGCACTCTCAACATTATTCTTAAAACCGTAGTTTTTGAACTTCTGTTATTAAATACTTATTTATTCTCCCCACGTTAAAATTACAGATACCCGCCGATTAAATTAAATTACTGGCAATTATATTTAATCGACTTCTTCGAAAATTCTTTAAGACCTTCCGCTTAACTTATTTGACTACCAGTCTATAAAATCCACCAATAGGGTTTGGCTCAGTCAAAACTTATAAGATTTCTTAAGGGGGTATCATCAATCCTAATTTTTCAGGACGTGAATTCACTCAATAAATAATATTTACCATATAATTAATATCGCTATCCAACTTATCGGGATTATAAACCCATAAAAGATCGCGCACTCTAATGAATCAAAATAACGAATATTAAATATACGCAAATAATAATTATTTTGAAATTAAAAGCATAAACACTCATAATAACCATGAGGTGTAAATTAATTTATAAAACCAGTACAAAATTAATTACCCCAACTTAGTCTTTTTCAATACACACAAAGTGTACTATTATAATGAGTCAGAATAATTCTCAAAACAATTACCGTTTCCCGTAATCAAGACAGATCTACTAAAATATTGTACTACAGCTGTACTGATAGTGTGTCTAATTCTATTTAAATTGTGAACCAAAACTTATATTCTACAAGAATCGATAATCTGGTGCTCTGTGTAAGCCGAACTCTATACACCAGATTTAATAGTATGTAGAATAAAAAACACCCATACACAACATTAAATAAATAATAAAACGCATAGATTGGTCATTAAGATTCTCATAAAATGAAAAAACTAATTTTATTAATAAATCAAATTAATTACTAAAACTAAAACCATGATTTTTAATATACAACCCTAACAATCTCCCACTTATACTCAAAACCATATTGCCACACATCTGACTCTCATGCCCTCTACATGACTGTCAAAAGTCTTAGCTAGTAAGCTTTTTGTACAAGAATCTGCAGAGTTGTCTACTGATACAATCTTAGCCACGACTACATCACCTCTTTGTACGATCTCTCGTATCATGTGATATTTACGCTTGATGTGTTGCACTTTTCAAGGTAAACACATATCCCAATGTAGACTTTTGGGAATCCTTATCTGACTAAAAATCCAAGTCTGTGTACCCCAAAGGTACTAGACCATTTGCCTGATAAACCAACATATAATCCCTAATCCTTTTCAGGTACTTGATTATATATTTTACCGCTGTCTAATACTCCTGTCCTGGATTAGACTAATATCTTCTAACCATGTCAACGGCAAAACAGATGTCGGATCTAGTACAAAGCATAGCATACACGAGGCTTCATAATGCTGAAGGATAAGGAACCGTCTTCATCTTCTCTATCTCATCAGGTGACTTAAGACACTGATCCTTGGATAGAGTGATTTCATGTCTGAAAGGGAGAAACCCTTTCTTGGAATCCTGCATGCTAAAGCGAGCAAAAACTGTATCGATATAAGTAGTTTGTGATAAACCCAACATTCACTGTTTTTGATCTCGCATATGCTTGATCCCGAGAATATGACTAACTTCTCCCAAGTTTTTCATATCGAACTGGTTGGATAACCATACCTTCACCGAAGATAACACCCCTACATCGTTTTTGATGAGCAAGATATCATCTATGTAAAGTACTAAAAACACCATCACGCTTCTTGTACACACAGGACTCGTCAAAACTTTGATCAAAATCATAAGACTTAATGGCCTGATCAAACCGAATATTCTAAGACCTAGATACCTGCTTAAGTCTATAAATGGATCTCTTAAGCTTGCACAACATGTGCACTTGATCCTTTGCTATGAAACTGTCTGGTTGTACCATATAGATACACTCGTCAAGACTTCCGTTAAAAAAAGCTGTCTTTATATCAATTTGCTAAATTTCGTAATCGAAATGAGCCGCAATGGATAAGAGAATCCAAATAGACTTAAGCATGGCTACCGGCGAAAAGGTCTCTCATAATCAATCCCTTCTTTCTGAGTAAACTCTTTTACAGCAAGCCTAACTTTGAAGGTTTTTACCTTCCCGTCTGCTCCTCTTTTCCTCTTGTAAATCCACTTGCATCTGATGGGTTTTATCCCTTCAGGTGGTTCTACAAGTTCCCAGACATGATTAGAGTATATAGACTCCATCTTTAAATTCATAACCCTTTGTCATAACTCTGCATCTTTATCTTGGAGTGCTTCATTGTAGTTACAGGGTTCAGTATCTAGTTCTTCCAAGATCTTGTCAAAAGACTCTCCCAAAAATATGTACTGATCGGGTTGACGAACAACCCTACCACTATGACGAGACACTTCCTGCGTCTATGTACTAGTAGTGACGCGCTGTGCTGATTCTAAACCCTGTGCACCACCATCCACATACTCTTCTGGATGTAAAACTGCCATGTTAGTGGTGACATCCTGATCTAGTTCACGATCCGCACGTGTCCCGATAATCCTCCCACTACAACAAGGCAATGGGATATAGATGACACTCTCCTGTGGCGCTTCTACCGTACTATTGATATTTCCTCTCAGCTCTTCCAGAACATTTCTACTATTGGGCTTGTGGTCAATTACAAATCATCTTCCAAGAATCGGGCAGTGGCACCGACAATGACCTTCTGATCCTTTGGATTATAAAATAAATCACCATTCGTTTTCTTGGGATATCTAACAAAGAAACAGACTTCCGTTCTCAGTTCCAACTTATCTGTATTCCCTTTCAACACGTGTGGTGGATACCCGTAAATTCAAATATGTCTCAGATTAAGCTTGTGCCCGATCCACAATTTTGTGGGAGTAGAAGATACTAACTTAAAAGGTACCAAGTTCAGAATATAAGATGTGTCTCTAATGCAAATTCCCAAAACGAATCGGGTAAATCCGAATAACTCATCATAGATCTCACCATCTCCATAAGAGTCATATTCCTTCTTTCTCCTACACCATTCTGCTGTGGAGTGCCTGGTGCAGTCAACTAGGATGTAATTCCCTCATCTGACAGATAATCCTTAAACTCTCCAAAGAGGTACTCGCCACCACGGTTAGACTGAAGTGTCTTTATACATTTTTCCAGACTCTTCTCCGTGCCAAGTAAAATTAAATAGCTAATGTAGTTCCAGTCCTATAAATAATAGTAGTGACTCAGATGGAGAGAATACTATTATTTACAGTTAAGTGTATACCATCACTTAATTCCGAATCAATCGCTTTGCAATGAACTCTTCAGATGGAGAAATAATTCATACTAACAATTACCCATGCTTTATTCAAATTGGACCGAATGGGATAGATGTTGCATTCCAATAATCACGGTGGCAGTAGCTTTTGTTGTTTGATTCCCAAGTGAATTCCCAACTTTGCTTTCCAAGAACATGGATAACACAAGTGGCCTTCTAATTCATGCAACCACGATAATCCCATGTAAACCATGGATCATGATTCATGTGGTAATTAGCATGAAAATCCCTTGAATGATAACCAGATTCACATGGCAGCCATATTTTCATGAATAATGGATCACATGAAGAAATCAAGGCCCCGTTTGGAATTGTCGCAGCTTTATTGATTCAATCTTCAACCTATTCTTCGATGTTCTTTGTACTTTCGACTTTCGATTATATAAAAATCAAAATACAAAAACTAGAAATCAACAAACAATTATTTTTACATAGATCCTATGTCTTCGAGGAATTCACAATCAATCTACCGCGATCAACCCTCGTTGTTAAAAAACAATTATTTAATAATCATTAAACTATGCAATCAAACATGTAAAATAAAAAAAAATACAATTACCCAAAAAAAAACATGTAAAATAATGACCATTAAAAGCCAAAATTAGATTGCCTGCAAAAGAGAATAAGCTCCATCTAAATCTACCCGAACTCATGATTAAATAATATATAATCAAAGACGACTCTGATACCAATTGTTAAGGCAAACTGCCAAGATCCTAAGATTATATCTAGGATTTTAGTCAAAATAACTAATAGGACAAACACCGAAACTGGCTCCAGATTAAAACTTTTGATATCGAACAATCAAAATAAAACTCAGTAATACTACCAAAGTTAGTTTTAGGATTATACCTTTCGAAATCTAGTTGGATGATTTTGGTTGCTGCAATAATTTCTAGTGAACAATCCGCCGCAGTTTTTGACTTCTAATCAAATCTCCGACACAAGCCTTCTGCTGTATTCCCGAATGCAAAAAACACGAACGTGTAGGCTTTGATCTATCATGTTCTTTAAAACCCGTCTTGATTAGGTTTAGAATTTTCAAAGAACGTGGAAACACTAGTCACCTAATCAATCACTGACTGAATAATATAAAATTATGGCATCGGGGTTTATAAACGCATTTAAATAGGGTACAGTAGAGACCTATGGAGTAAATAAGACATGGACTTCTAATATAATTATGAAATCCTGCCTCAATTCAGAAGTAATTTCATAATAACATAAATTATAATTCATACCACTAAAAAATTATAATTGCACTCTCAACCTTATTCTCAAAATCGTAGTATTCGAGTTCCTATTATTAAATACTTATTTATTCTTCTCACGTTAAGATTACAGATCCCTGCCGATTATATTAAATTAATGACAATTATATTTAATCGGTTTCTTCGAAAATTCTTTAAGACCTTCTGTTTAATTTATTTGACTGCTAGATTATAAAATCCACCAGTAGGGTTTGACTAGGTCAAAACTTATAAACTTCCTTAAAGGGGTATTATCAATCCCGATTTTTTGGAACGTGAATTCCGTCAATAATTAATATTCACCATATAATTAATATTGTTATCCAACTCAGCAGGATTATAAACCCATACAAAATTGCACCCACTAATGAATCAAAACAACGAATATTAAATATATGCAAATAATAATTACTTCGGGGTTAAGAGCATAAGACCTCATAATAACCATGGAGTGTGAATTAATTTATACAGTCAGTACAAAATTAATTACCCCAACTTGGTCATGTTCAATGCACACAAAATGTACTAGTACAATGATTTGGAACAATTATCAAAACAATTATCCTTCCCCATAATCAAGACAAATCTATTAAAATATTATGCTACAACCGTACCGATGGTGTGTTTAATTCCATCTAAACTGTGAGCTAAAACTTATATTTTACAATAACCGATAATCTGGTCTTCTGTGTGTAAGTCAAACTCTACACACCAAATTAAATACTATATAGAATAAAAATCACATATGCACAACATTAAATAAATAATGAAACGCATACATTGCTCATTAAAATTATCATAAAATGAAAAAACTAATTTAATTATTAAATAAAATTAAATACTAAACCAAAAATCATGATTTTTAGTATACAACCCTAACACAACCAACACTTACAACCCTAGCACAACCAACCCTTATTTTATTTGCCGACCCGAAACCCACCCATTTATTTCCACACATCCAATTAGAATCGACTCGCTTACTATCTAGTCCACAACCCTCACCCTCCCTAACCAACCTAGCCCAGCCCATGCTCTTCCCACAACGAAGAATAAACCCACAACTCTTTAAAAAAAACTAAAGCAGCCTATAAATCACCCCAAGTCAAAGCCAAACTACCCCCCATATTTACCCAACTAGCCCTACTATAGCCACAAACAAGACCCGGTCCAAAAAACATTTCTTTCCTTTCCACGACCATGGTTACCAATGCATAATTGAACTCTAACGTTAAGGCTTTAGACCATGATTAGGAAGAGATCAAGAGAAAAACATAATTAGATAATAGATGATATAGCATGCATTCAAGTTGTATTAGATAAATTGTCCGCTATTATTTTCAAAGATAATAAAGGGAAAAAGGTACAACTAGTGGAACTTCAGGTGTTCATCCACCACAAATTTTTGTGCACAAATGACATAGAATCCACAGTTGACTAAAATAGACATAGGCGCAAAATTAGAGGTTCCAAGATTTAATGGGGACCAAGAAAAGTACAATTCTCCTCCATCTCATGAGTTAAATGATCTCGTTCCCCTTCATTAAATTCCACGAAAAAAATGGGTTCAACAAATGAGGGATCTCTTGATCATAAGGATATACTCAGTTTTGTCCAAACCCGAAGGTTATCCAACAATAAAAGAATTCATCATGTCAGAAAATATGGATTTTGTTAGTATTGAAAATTTTATTTGGGTTATCAAATCAAGTTTTTTGGATCTTGCCCACAGTGTCACGATCAAGATTAGTTGAAACAGAAAGAAACTGTGGAACTGACGTATTTCAAAATACTTGATTATTTGGCATGCAAAGTTCAATATGTTAAGAAAAACTCGAGGTTGAGTTCTTTTTCTCAGTATAGGAGAATGACGCAGAACATTAAGGCTTATTTTCAATTCAATTTTTATTATTTAATAATTAGGTTTATGGTAATTATCTTTTAAATGGGATTCTTATTTTGCTTTCTTCTAGTTTAAGATTCTTACTAGAAAAGGAGAATTGTCTCGACCATCGCCCAACATCGGCAAGCCTCACTGACCTTTTTTCAACCACTGGTGACTTTCATTAGCCCCTCTTTGATCCTTGCGAACCTCACAATTGAAACCGTAGTCGTCATCTGTTTCATTCAAAAGCCCTATCCATCACATTTAACCAACACAGACCTTCGGAGACCATTGCCCAACTTCGGCGATCCTCGTCGACCAATTTATGACCACTAACAAGCCTCCTCATACCCTTTTCGACACTCATCATACTAGCTTCTATCCTATCTAGTCCCGATCTAAAACATCTAGCCTCCGATAACTTTGTAAATTATAATGCATAGTATTTACAAGTACTTGCAAGTTTAAGAAGCCATGAGGTTGTATAAGCATTGGGATACAGCAGGGAAAATCGAGCACAAAATTTTCATTTTCCATATCGAAAGCGGAGAGAAAATTAAAATAATAGAGAGATAGTTGATTATGTATGGGACCTCGTAGTATGCTATGGGGAATTTGAATGAGATATGAGAATGGCAATGTTCTTTTTTTTCATTTATGTTCATTAAAAAGATGATTTACATAGGGAAGGAAATGAAGTTTTATAAACAAATTGATAAGGAGCTTTGAAAAAGAAATAAAAAGAAAGCAGTCCTCTTGTGGGTTTTAACTCACTAGCCGGTCACGCCCCTGTCTTTGGGTTTGGATCGTGACAGAGATGGCATCAGAGCATGATTTTAAAAAAAAAAAAAAAACCAAAACTTAGGACACTTCACATTACATTATATGCTTTATAGTATTTCTTTATATGATTTAGGCTTGAGTAGATTAGTAATAACAATAATGTCTTTTGTATAATGTAGGAATGTAGCTCGTGGAGAGCAGAAACACGTACAGAGGGTATATCACCTGACCACCCCACGTGTCGCACCGTCCTAGGAGCCTGTCCAACCACAACCTTTGGAACCAGACATGTATACGTATTTCACAGACAGAGGTGCCGATCACTATTTGTACCAGGAGATCGTGAAAGTTGAGGACGAGAAGCTATTTTATCTAGATTCAATGAAACAAGCAATAGTCAGATGTCGCCTTAAAACCAAAATGTACATGTATGAGAAAGAACTTATGAAGATGGATGAGCCAGATCACTACAAGATGTTGGATCGAGTTGCAGCAAATGGACACGGAACTCACTGGCCTCTGCCCAACTTTGCGCTGAGCCTAATAGAATTACCTATGGTTGCACCCACATCTGTACCGGTCGTGGATCCAAATGAGTTAGGTCAAGCTCATGCCCCTGTTCATATCGAGTCTGATATCTCAGAATCCGATGATGATCCCTCAGAGCCTGATGATTGGGACGCGATGTCCTACCTTAAGTCAGAACCCTCGGTTAATGGACCTACTAATGACTAGGAGGAGTTCTGGATAGGGATGGGTAGTGTTTTGGGGGCATATCTATGAATGCTGTGGGTTTTTGGGGTAGTGTTTTGAGAAGCTCAGCAGCTAGTTTTGGATATTTTGTTGTATATACTTGATGACACAATCATTGTAAATATGTAGGATATATGAAATATGTACTTGACTATCTTGTGTTATAAAAGCTTTCTCTAATCTAAATCCAAAATGTTGCCTCATATAAGAATGTGATACTTGCAACATGTCATGAACTGTATCTGTATCCTACTTTTATTATTTTTTTTCGTGTCTCCGTATCCGTATCATATCGTATCTCCGTATCCTTATCATATCGTATTTGTATCCCGTATCAGAAGAGATCGGAATCTCAGGATACAATGATGGTGCATATAAATCGAATCAAACACAGCGCAGAACAAGGCACACGTGGACAACAACAAAAAAATTGTACTGAGCAAAACCGTCCGAGCGGAAACTGGATGGAAAAACCCTAGTTTTTTCGAACCCCTAAGAACTGGAATCCAGTACACCCATAAGGCGGAATAGGGATTATACTTGCGTGATCCCTCTGATTTGATCACGTTTTAGCACTTGAGCTTGAATCTGAAGATCAACATGGCAAGCCAACAATCTCGTCTCCGATTTAGATTTTGTGTTGTATTCTCGTGTGGAGACCCGGTGCATTTTAATTAATTTTATTAACGTGATTAAATGAACGAAAATAATTTCTAATGATAAATGTGGTATTTGGCAAGTGTGGGGGCCCCGAAAAATAAAATTGAAATTTTTTCAATAGTGTCAGAAAATCTTAATGGTGATATTCAAATTAATTAATTAAGGTTAAAAATGAGGGATTAAATGAGGTAGGGATGTATATATATATATATATATATATATATATATAAAATAAGTTTTTTCTTGTGGGACCCACAAAAAAAATAGAAAATAGAAAGCACGCAACCCGTTGGGGGCTTCTTCTTCTTCTCCAAAAATATCCTTTTTTCTTCTTTCTCCATTGTTAAGTTTAAAACTTGAACCTTTAAACTTTTCTCTAAAAATTGATAGCTTTCTTCTCAAAATTGAGTGACGTCATCCGAGATCTTAGCTATACACGATGAGGGCTTCGCATCTATCCAACAAAAATCGCGTTTCAAGGGAGTTAGAAAATTGGAGGCAGCGGGTTTGGAGCTAGGGCTTGCGAGTTTTGATGATTTTGGCTTCCAAGAGATAGGATCTTGACTATATGATGATATTTTGCTTATATATGAGTTAAATTTAAAGTTAAACCTTTAAAACCCTAACTTTTGGGAGTTTTGGTTAAAACCCTAGCTTAACTTATGGCGTAATTATCGATTTCATGGTAATTGGTTGTAAAAATGAAATTAGAATGCCTAATGGGTTGTTTGAATATTGTAACTTGTTAATTTATGGAATATATGTGGAATTGATGGTTTAATTTAGAAGATCTGAAACTTTTTGTGCATAAATCCTAGTTTGGGTGATGATTTTATGAAAATCGGGTTGAATGATGAAATTTGAACACATAATAAGTAATTAAGGTTTTGTAACTAGAAGATTTGAGGATTAAAGGCTAAATTATTGAGTTGAACTCAAAATTGACGAACTTTGTGCATAAATCCTATTCTATGTTGTTGATAAGCTTGGGATTTCATGGAAATCAAATTTTATTGGTGGTTTGGACCATTGGAAATGTTGTAAGTGAACTTGTAGATTAATGACTCATGAGATTGAAGTAGCATAAATGACTAATTGGAATACTCGAATATTAGCTTAAACCTTGTGACTTGTAAATTCACGAAGTGAAGATTGATTTCATAATTTAATTTTAAAATATAAAGAGTTATTGAACATAAACCTTAACTCAAATTGTATAAATTATTGATTTTCATGAAAATTGGTAAATTATGTGAAATGATAAAATTGGAGCTTTTAATAGAGCATGCGAGCTATGTAACTTGCAAATTGGTGAATAGGAGATTAAATTTATAATTTAAGTTCAAAATCTGAAGGTTTTGTATAAAAATCTTAATTGTGTTGTGGTGATGTATAGTTGGCAAGAAAATTAAGGTAATGAATGGGTTTAAACCTTTTATTGTGTTATATGACACTTGGACTGAATTTGTGAATCAATTTGAAGATTTAACAAACATTTGATGTAAACCTTAGTTTTGGTTGTTATGAAATATTAATTGGGCAAAATGGAGTTGATGGAAGGATTTGAACCATATTAGAATTGTGCTTAATATACCTAGATTATTGAATTGTGGAAGTGGGATTAGTTCAAGTGTTAAATGATGAGATTTGAGTTTTACTTAAAGTCTGGGTTGGTTGTACAAAAAAACTATATCTAAACCCAATGATGATAAAATAAGGTATGTTGTGTATTGGATTGATGATTAATCAAAGACTTGAATTGTGGATTAAAGAGCTAAATTTATCACATAACTTAAAATTTTAATTGAGTTTATGAAAATCGATGGAATTAATAAGTTTGGTTTGTGTTGAAGCAAATTTATGATAATGTTGGGTTACTTATGTGAATTTGTTGGATAAATAAATAGTGAAAATTAGGTGTTGATGAATTTATTTGAATTATTTGGCTAAGTTATGTGATGTGGGAAATGGTTTAATTAAAATACCGAGACAACGTGCGGAGATTAATTTGGATTTGACTAACCCCACAGTGAAAGTCTGAAAACTTGCGCAAGATCGGGTGCCCTACCCATCGGGTTAATCCCCATAAAGGTGTGCACGGGTGCCCTACCCATCGGTTCCATATGAAAATCGTAAAGGAGTACGGTTGTTGGGGCAAATTATAAAACTTGTGGTTACATATCGGGTCTTGGGTGGCTCGGTCGAGTATAATTGCAAGAGTTTATAATTGCCGCCCGAAGTCTATACCTCATTGAAACCGTTGACTTGAATAGTTGGGATATTATGAGAAATGTAGATTATTGAGATCTTTACAAAAATTGTTACTTGTGGAAATTGGAGGAAAATTGAAATATGTGATTAAATATTGAATCTAAGGTTGTCTGAATTGGATGTGTACTCCAATTAAATCATATGTTGTATCTATCACTTTGGCTTTAGTGAGAAGAAGCAAGATTATGATTAGTCTTGTATTTGATTTGATGAGAAATTAAATTATTAAATTAAACTTTATGACCATTGATTAAAGTTATAGGTTTGCATAATTAAATGGAGTGTGTGGTATGTGAATTATTGAAATCATAAGCTTGAAGCTAGTTGGGGAGTCTAATTTATGAGGTTAATTGGGGCTTTGGCCTGGTTGAGCTTTATTTTGAGTCCATGAGATTTGGGCGATCAGTGCACCCTTAATTTAAATAATGTATAATAATCAGCGTTGCTATCTTTGAAAATAAGAATAAATTGAAAACAACTGGATGAATGTGGAAACAAAGATTATGTAAATTGGGTATTGTTATGTGTTAGGTTTGTCGAAAGGAACCGAGATTGCGGTTGAACTAGTGTTGAATTAATGAAAATGAGGTAATAAATGTATGAATTGATGTTGGAACTAGCGGTTGATTGAATTGCATAATAAGGGAAGGAACGTGTTCAAATACTTGTCCTACAGTGAAAGATAGTAAAAAATTGTATAATTGGGTTTGTACTTATCCCTCGACGAAAGACCATAAAAGAGTGCAAGGTGTATGGAAATCATGATTTATTTGGGTTGCAAATATTGATTAAATAGTTGGGAATAATTGAAGAAATGAGAGTTCTTAAAATTGTGGTAACATTGGACGATATTGGAAATATGAATATCTTAAATTGATTAGAAGTGGCTAAAGAATCGAGGAAATAGAAGTGATTAGAAAGATGATTCGATTTTATAAATGAAAACCCGGTTATGTGAATGAAAGTGTGTTTAAAAGAGGAATTTATATGAATGAAAATATGTTTAGAAATGGACTTGATCTTTGGATAAAACTACATGTCGCACTTCACATAACCATCTTCACATATTATGTATTAAATCATCTTTAGTCACTATCCTACGAGTTTCGACTCATGTGTTTAACTTAATGTTTTTCAGGTTCGAGTGAACATGCAGCAACTTGAAGAATTTATGTTGCATTTGCTATTATTTTGATGGAATATGAAAATTGTATAGAATTTGTTTGTGAGTTGTATAATCATGTGTATAATTCTGTTGGATGTTATTAAAATCATGTAATTATGGAATGGAGTGTATGGTGCTTAATGAAGGTTGGCATGTATGTTTTAATTCTTTTGGGATGAATGTAATAAATTGATAAAAAAAAATGGATTTTCTTATAATTAGCTTAGAGTAGTGATTGGGTGTTGAGATCCAAACTAAGCCTGAATATATTATATTGCTTGTGTTTAACAGGTTATATTGTAAAATGGATTATCCGAAAAACAGAGAAAACTCTACCGAAATTTTTAAGTTTTACACTTAGAATATATATGAAATTTGGGAAATGACAACTTTTAAAATAATCCAAATTCATGAGTTTTTTTTTAAAGAAAGCTCTGGCCATGAGTTGAAAAATATACAAAAAATAAAAGGTTTTCCATCATTTGATCTATAATATTGGGCTGTCAAGTGGGGTTCACATGACCCGGGTTTGGGGGCGTGAATCCTGGGTGCCGAAACTCGAACTAAGTGTGGGCTTAAATCATTCAAATTCCAAACCCTATCTGGCTACCTCTCTTTTTCTCTAGTTCTCACGAAATGTGTAAACCCTAAGAGACGATATGAAGTGTATACCTTCGCTTATGCGTACTGGCGGCCAGGGTAAAAATAACATATGTATAGGCTACAGCAGGGACCTAAGTAATAAATAAGACACCAGCTTTCAATGTAATTAGGAGAATCCACTTCAATCGAGAAGGAATTTTCTAAAAATTTAAATTACCATTCATACCACTAAAGAATCGTAATTGCACTCCCGGCCTTATTATCAAAATCGAACTTTTGAACTCCTGTTATTAAACGCTTATTATTCTCTACATGCTAAGATTACAAATACTCGTCAATTAAATTAAATTACTGACAATTATATTTAATCGACTTCTTCCATAATTTCTTAAGTCATTCCGCTTAACTTATTTGATATGTCGGATTATAAAATCCACCTATAGGGTTTGACATAATCAAAATTTATAAGCCTCTTTATGGGGGTATCATCAATCCCTATGTCGGAAAATGGATTCCTTCAATAATTAATAATCACCATTTAAGTAATGTTGTTATCTAAATCACCGAAAATATAAATCCGTAAAAGATCGCACCTTTTAATGAATCAAAATAACGAATACTAAATATACGTGTCTAATAGTTATTTCAGGATTAAAGCATAAACAATCATAATAACCATAGAGTGTAAATTATTTTATATAGTCGGTATAAAAATAATTACCCCAATACAATCTGTTCAATACACACGAAGTGTACTAGCACAATGAGTTGGAACTATATCATTTCTTGTAATCAAAACAGATCTACATAAAAAAACTGTGCTACAACTGTACCGATGGTTTGTTTAACTCCATCTAACACTGTGAACTAAAAACGTATATTTTACAAGAACTGATAATCTAGTCTTCTGTATGTAAGTCGAACTCTACATATCAGATTAACTACTATGTAAAATAAAAGACACGTGCACAACATTAAACAAATAATGTAACGCAAACATTATTCATACAGATTCTTATTAAAATAGAAAAACAAATTTTATTAATAAATAAAATCAATACTAAAATATCTAATACATAAAGCATGGTTCTTAGTATAAAACCCTAACTATATGGTATCTGTGCTTCCTAGTTTAGGGTTATAGTTGTCAAATCAGGATACAAATCATCTATCGTTTTTCTACTTTTTTGAATTGTGTATCGTATCATATCATATCGAGTATCTTAAGATATTTAACACATTTAAAAATAAGTGAAGAAAATATATATATTTGAAATAATACAAACATTTTACAAGAATTAAATATTAAATAATATTAATTGATAATATTGTAAAAATATGTTTACGAAAATAAAAATATGCACGAATTAATACTTAATACATCTGAAATACAACAAAAATATTACAAGTATAGACATTATTATAACTCAAATTGAATTTACCGCATATCATATGCTCTTCATATTGTCTTAATATATCATTTAAGTTATAAAATATTAATGTACAATATTTTTGTTTTTAGCTATTTTGTTCATAAAAAAAAAACTATATTAATGCTAGTGGCCATAGTAAATTGATGTCGTAAGATTCTTAATAGTAGATGAGTAGATATTTATAAAGACATAGAAATATTAAAGAAAACATATTCACAACATCTTAACCATGCAAAATTTTTCAATAATATTTATTTTCACAAATTAAATTTATCTAGAAAATTAAGTATTAATGTATCATGTGTATCGCATTATGTATCGCGTATTGCATATCGCATCATGTATCGTATGTGTATCGTACAATACATTTAACATAAGATACGATATGCAATACGTATCGTTTTACCCCTATAGTGTATCGAATCGTAAGGTACGTATCATGAATCGTAAAATATTGACAATAGAGTTTACGGCTAGAGATAACTTGTACCCATTAATTATCTATTGTTATTTTAGTAAAATAAACATAATTTAATATGATATGGGTCGGATGTGGGTTCAACAATCCTGTAATAGTTTTCTTGTGAAACAAGTATACAATATTCAAATAACTTTTCAAGTGTTTTCTAAACTATCCTTTCCACTACTCTTCTTATAATTCTCTCTTTAAGGATTCTAGTCCATTTTTTGAATATCAAAAAAGAATATAAGCTGAAATTTAAAGGATCTTACGGTTAGCAGGATTTATACCAAATCTATTAGGATGAAGTCAATTGTTTTCTCAATAGATGATGCAATTATGTGCTTGTCTAAAACTATTGCATCATATCCATCATATTGTCTAAAACTTTTTGCATAATTTGTTAGAATCAATATGTTTTCTTTTCTTTGATATACACAAAGTGCTTAACATTATTTTTATAATTATGATCATCTGACAATTCCCAATTCAATTCCATTAATATTTGCAAAATTAGGATTTCAATTCACGATAACCATGATATTCTGATCGTTAAAAAAAAAAAACATTATTCACTAACCTGCTTGGTGTACCACTAGCAATGTTGATGCGGTTCTTCAAAAAGGACACCTGGATCAATTAGTAAGAATAATGATAAATAAATGCATATACACAATAAACATTACCATCTTATAAGTTTAGGGGAAGCCTACAACATTGCGAACTTTCTAGAATTACTTTATCATGTCTTCAGTAGGGAAAAAACAAGTGCTCCCCATATGGAATAAGGCAAATCTAAATATCATGATACCGAAATAAGCTTCTCCTTTTAAATAAACAAGTTTATAGTTTGCAGTAAGTGTCGTAGAAACAACCTAAACCAAATCATATTACAGGTTCAAACCAAAGAAAATAAGTTTCCCAATTCTATTTATTCCAAGACGAACTTCTATACTGAAAATAATCAAAACAAGAAATTAGAAAAGAAAGGTAAAGCCAAACTAGAACACAGCCAATTATCCACTTAAGTTGCATGGAAATCCAACTAAAGGTATATTATTACAAACTATGAACAACTCAGATAATTTGGAGGAACTTCCAGACCATACAGAGGGTGAAACTATCCAGAGGGACGAAGCCAAGCCAGAATCGGGGCATGCAATCTTTTAGAGGATATCAATTGGTGACTGTAGTTAAGGTCTCTTTCACTCAGGTGAGAGGAATTCCAAGCTTCTCCATATGATGGTTAATTGAGTGGAGTTCTCCCAGGTAGAGGGTATTAGGGAGGCAGTGGTGCAATAGAACAATTGTATATAGACACCTAGAAGGCCTCAGCTAGATGCACTGTTTTTTCTTCAACAAAAAAAAAAATAATTGTTTGAGGAAGAGAAAAATGGCTTAGAGGCTTGCCCTCTTTGAAGGATTGTAATTTAAGGACTGTAATCTAAGGATTGAATGGTGATAAGGCAACAAGTACATGGGATGATCATGGCATTTCTTCTTGCAGCTAGGAGCTTCATTAGGGAACATGTAATATCTTTAATAACTCTTAGCATGAGAAAGGTTCTACAGGTGATAGATCCGGAGTGGGGGGATGACTGAAATGTCTGAGAAAATAGTAGGCACTTTTGAGACTGCCAGAGAAAGAGGAAGAGAGATGGGAGGCAACCCTAGGAGAGAGAGAGAGAGAGAGAGGGAGGCAGTGGAGAGAGAGAAGCTCAAAGTCGAGGAAGAATGACGGATGGATAGTAACTTTGAAAGAGGAGAATGAGCTCCTTTATATAAGAGACAAAGGAGCCCGAAGGCTGCTACCAACAAGGCACACGTGGAGCCATTCCCTTGGAGCGACAACCTGAACGTACCAACCGAGTCAGCTGCTGGTGAAGGCCTCTGATATCCGACATGGCAAGGGAGCACATATTCTGCCCATTATCGTATTTCAGAGAACCGTATTCCTCAGGGTGATCAATGTACTTGTTATCTTCTTGTGTTAACACCTCTCTCTCTAAGGTTGGTCAGAGTGGAGCCACCCCAAAGGTGGGGTAAGCTAATCAATTCTGACGATCCCTTAACTCTAGCCTCCAAGCCAAAATCCTCCAGAGGTCCCAAGCAAGGTCTCCTAAACCCTTCTCCCAGTTTAGGTCTTGTCATGGAGTCTTACCCGTGATTAGGTATGAGGGAGAGTTATAAATTCTCTTGAGGAGCAAGAGGTTGTCTGGAGCCAACCACTCTTGAGCAAATGGAGTTGGGTGGGTCAGAGCCAACCCATCATGTGCTAGTAGAGATGGGTTGGGTCAGAGCCAGTATTTCTCAAGCGAACGGAGCGGAATTAGCCCGAAAGTGGATGAGCATACCCATAATATGCCCCCTGTGCGAGTGTTCTCATGACTAATGAGAGTACACGTACATGCCCCTTGTATTAATTTTTTAGAGATGTCCTGAGTGGATTCAATCAGCTGAAATTTGAACTAGAAGTCTTTCTATCTCATGATTTCTTACCTTTTGGAGTCAACAAACCTATTAGAGCAACCCCTTTAGAGCAACCTGTATTGGAGCAGCAACAAGTCTTCTCATCTAGGATATGGAGCAAGGGTTTGGCTGAAAAAAAGCCTTGGAAAGTGTTCGGGTATCCCTTGGCTCCGAACTTTTTTTTTTAAGGAGTTAATCAAGTTGCCTTTTTGATATCTTCTTTGAACACTCTAATAACTTTAGTTTTGGAGCTCTCATCACCTCGATCTAGGGAGAAGGTCTTCTTGAGCCATGTCTTAGGGCTATCAAGCGCTTCGGGTATGCCGAGTTCTCCCTTTTTTGTTTTTTTTTCTTTCTTCCTTTTTTTGTATTGAAGGTTATAGTGGAGTTATCCAACCTGATCATGTGTCTCTTCTCTCTTGGTTTTTGGAGCTATAGTATTTGGAGATCCCAACTGTTTGATTTTGGAGCAAGGTGTTGTGGAGCGGGTGTTAACCAAATTTTGGGGCCGAGGGATTTTGGTTCTTTGAGTCATTCAACATTTTAGCTATTGGAAGAGTGCTTGATTATTCCATCTTTCGTTGAGTAAGGTATGCTTCACTCCCTTCATTAAATATATTTCCATAAAGGAATTTTTAGAGCCAAGGATGATCAAGCCTAGGTGAACCCGAGACAAGTTACTCAGCATGTGCCAAGCTTATCTTTCATTTTAAATAGGTGGAACACACAAACATTGAGCTTGAGGGTCTTGGGCCAATGGAGGGGAGGGGGGACTCGATCCATGGGTGGCGAGCTTAAGGTGTGGCAAACCGTGCTCGAGCCAAGGAGTAAAGCCGAATGGGAATCTAGAGTCAAGTGTAGTTGAACTCATGTATCCTGAACCATAGTAGTTGGATTTTTTTGACTTGACCATTTTTCTTGAAAACAAAGTTTACCTAGAGGAAGAGGCTTCTTGAGCCTAAGTCCTTTTGAGGAATTTGAGCCAAGGACTTTCCGAGCCTAGGATATCTGAGCTAAGAATTTGGTCTTCAAGCATACATACTTGAATTCAAATAAACTATAACTCTCCTTTTTTATTTGTTTATTTATGCAGAACTCTTTCACATCTAACTTGAGTCATGGTGAGGTCTCAAGGAGCAGGAGAGGAGATTATTCTCTTTGGTAGAGTTGGCTCGTCTCGACGGAGCAGAGGGCAGGCAAGCAATGCTTATCATGCTCTACTTCTCTAAGCTATATAGCGAGCTATGGCGGCTTCTACAATTCCTCCATGTGCCAAAAAAGGATCTTTTAAATGTGGCAAAGGCATAGCAGTTCCTAGCCTTCTAGAAGAGGATTATTGGCATTGCACTCCCTACTTGGGCTCTCCGGATCAGTTTTAGAGCAAAGTCTTGGAGTTTAATTTTGATGTTGCAAGGCCTGTTAATATATATTACGTATTAATTATGTTAATTATATTATCCAGCCGCCTACAGTATCTATTGTAGTCCCTCATGTCTTAATAAATATGTGTTTTACAATGATATACACTTCCATTATTCTATTATTCATAATCTAAGATGGTATAAGAGCCACCATGGAACCCTAACCGCCAGACTCCTTCAAGAAACCCTAACCCTAGCTGCCACATCAGCCACCTCCCTTCGCGTCATCTCCAACAAAGCCATCTCCACCGCCGACACAGAGCCATCTCCAACACAGCCACCACCAAAACCCACCGACAGAGCCCCGACAGTCGCCGAACCCCACCGGCGACCCTCCGACAGTCGCCGAAACCCATCGGCGACCCACCGACGGCCACTGAAACCCACCGACATCCTTCAACACCCACCGGCGACCCTCCAACAGTCGCCGCGACCCTCTAACAGCCGTCGAACCCCACCGGCAACCCTCCACCCGTTGCCACGACCCTCCGACAGTCGCCAACCCCCACCGGCGACCCTCCAACAGCGGCCAAAACCCGCTGACACCCACCGAAAACCCTCTTACAGCCACCGACAGTCTCTTTCTCTCTCCCGCATTGTGTCACTCCACCTATCTGCAAAAATGGGCTGCGTTCAATGCAAACAGAACCTTTGTGCTGTCCTATTCTTGGTGATGCAGTGAGGGTCAATTGCTGTGAGTTCGTGCGTTTGTGGTTTGTGATCCGTGGTACTTTTGGGCCCTTGTTTGCGAACAGGAATGTCACTGGATTCGATGACCAGCGAATCCAAGGTTGATGCTGGACGGCAGCGTATCACTAAGTTTTCTCGTCATCGACACGGTTAGTTGATCGGCGTCTTGAGGGCGCCAATGGATATGCCCTATAGCGGAAGAGCGTCCTTAAATCCCTTCAAGGGATAGAGCTCGATTCCCATTTATTTGATCATCCCTCTGCACGAACATCGGAGACTTTCAGGACTTGGACCCAGGATAACACCCGGATATTCAGTCAATTGCTGAATTCAATGGATCAATCTGTTCAGACATTGGTAGCGAATACTGATACCGTGCGGGAGATTTGGGTATCGTTGGAATCTATATATTCGTCCATGAATGATCTTTTCCGCCTCTATGACGTTATGAAAGGCTTCTTTAAGCCCTAGCAGTCCGGGAAGCCTCTTTAGGATCATTTTATGCAGTTCAAGATTTTGGCTGACGAGTTTGATCGTCTCTTACTGTTCACGAATCAGCTTTCTTAGTTTCAGGAGCAGAGGCAGCAGCTCCTGGTGGTGTGTTTCTTGGCTAGCATAGACTTCTAGTTTGACTCTGCCCGCGCTCAAATCCTGGCCAGGGCAGAGATTCCCACTCTTTTTAAGACGTTCTGTCGTGTGAATCGGGCGACCCAACGAAATGAGTCTCGTGGTATATCTCCTATAGAGAGTTCTGATCAGACTACTATAATGGGATTTCGTGGATGCCGCAGCAATCGAGGTCGCGGTCGTGGTGGTGGCAAGTTTGGTCGTGGAGGAGGCCGTGATGGCGGTCCTGAGACCGGTACATGCCATTATTGTGGGATTCAGGGGCACATTCAGAGTGAATGTTATAAGCTTCATGGGAAGCCCGCCCCTACTGGTGAAGAATGCTACAACTAACCACAATCAGCACAACTATGGCCAGACGAGCCCTCAGGGGGCCCCTATCCCTTCCAGACAGGTCGTCGAAATGACTGCGGCTGAGTATGACCAATATATGCAAGGTCAGTTTGGGAAGAGTACGAGTTTTTCTCAGTTACCACAACTACTTTTGCAGGTAATCCTACTGCATGTGTGGCCACCTCGCATTCCTGGGCCATTAATTTTGGAGCCGATGCTCATATGGCTGGATCTTCAGATAGTCTCTCAGATTATAAGCCGACTCCTGGTCATGTTGGCGTTTTGGTTGCCAATGGATCGTCTGTAGTAGTTAAGGGTTGTGGGGTTGCAACACCTAATTCTGCTCTTTCTTTATATAATGGCTTGCATCCTCCTAATAACCCATTTAATCTGTTGTCCATTAGTCATATTACTAATTATTTGGGCTGTTAAGTGACTTTCTTTTCTGATCATTATGTTTTTCAGGATCTTACGACAAAGAGGACTATCAATAGAGGTCAGGTCTCAAGAGGGTTGTACTTGCTCGAAACTGCTCCTGCTCAGGCTTATTCTGCATTGTCTTCTTCAGCTCTTGATGTCCATTGTCGTCTTGGGCATCCCAGATTGTCGAGTCCTAAAATTCTTTGCCCTAATCTGAGTTTCGTGTCTTCTATTGAGTGTGAGTCATGTCGCTTTACTAAACACCTGCGTGTGCCTTTCCAATCTCGAGTCAATAAAAGAGCTTATGCTCCATTTAATCTGGTTCATTCTGATGTTTATGGACCTAGTCCAATCACTTCTACATTTGGTTTTCGTTATTATGTGAGTTTTGTCGATGATTATTCTCGTACAACTTTTCTCTATTTAATAAAGAATAAGTCTAAAGTATTATTTGTTTGTACTTCTTTTTGTATGACCGTGAAAAATCAGTTTGGCACGTGTTCGGGTGTTGCGTACAGATAATGGGGGGGAGTATATGTTTACCGCTCTGCGGGAGTTTATGGTGGGTCATGATATTTCTCATCAGACGTCTTGTCCCGATACCCCCGAACAGAATGGTGTGGCGAAAAAAAAAATAGATATCTTTTGGAGACAGCTCGTGCTCTTCTTTTCCATATGCGTGTTCCACATCATTTTTGGAGTGAGGCAGTTCTCACGGCATGTTATCTTATTAACCGCATGCCCTCTACCGTGTTAGGTGGAGCTTTCCCGATGTCTGTTTTGGTTCCTTCATCGCATGTGCACTCCTTGCCTCTTAAAGTTTTTGGTTGTATACTATGTGCGTGACACTCGACCCCAGGTAACTAAACTCGATGCGTGCACTGAAATGTATCTTTCTTGGCTATTCCCAACATCAGAAGGGGTATCGGTGTTATAGTCTCGCGTTACGTCGGTTTGTTATGTCTCGGGTCGGGACGTTACTTTCCTTGAATTTACTCCGTTCTATTCTGCGTCTCCTCTAGTTCTCTCTCCAGACTCTGAGTCCACTCCTCCTCCACCATCAGACGATCTTCTTGTCTATCGAGTTTCTACTGATGCTCCGGCCGTTCCTCCTTTGCCACTCCAAGTGCCGCCTCTTGCAGCACAACCCTTGGTTGATCCTTCTACTGAGCTAGTTCTCCCGTTGGTTGTGTGACGTTCCGTCTTTCGAGCACGTCGGAACATACATAAGTATAATTAAGGAGAATATTCTAACCATTCATTCATAATAACATAAAATGTTAAATATATTTAGTATTAATAATATTCTGTGGGGATGTCCACAGTATTTATTGTATGTCTTCGGTGCTTAATAAATACGCGTGCACATCCCACAATGTGATACACGCTTTTCCAGACTCTTCTCTCTTTTCTAACATGGTATCAGAGCCATGAAACCCTAGCCTATCGCAAACCCTAGCTTCCACCAGAACCAGCCGCCACCTAACCCTAGCCGCCGACCACCAGACCCTCACCGTCCCCCGTCGACCCTCCCACCGTCGTCGCTGACCCTCGTCGGCCTTCCAGGTGCTCACGCCGACCACCGTCGGCTAACCCAGAAACGCACGCCGACCCTCATCAAGCTGCCAGGCGCTGCGATCTCCCTCGTCCACCCCTCCAGAGGTGACGACGACCCTCGTCGGACCCTTCTAGGGTGATTTCGACCCTCGTCAACCCCTCCAAGGGTGACGACAACTCTCGCCAGACCCTCCTAGGGTGGCTTCGACCCCCGTCAGTCCCTCAGGGAGGGAACGCCGCCTGTCGTCAGCCCATCTAGGGCCTCCGACGATCCTTGTCAGCCCCTCCAGAGCCTGTGCCGGCCACTGACAAGTCCTCCTCAGCCTCCGACGACTGCTGTTAGCTTCTCCAGGCTTGCGACAGATTCTGTAGACCTCTTCACAGTCACTCATCTTGACGTTTCTCTCTCTTTCCCTCACTACATCAATCTGCTAGTGTAGCTCCATGGTGTCTGCGAGCTTGATGGTGCTGTGAGGGTCCAGTGTGATTCTTTGTTATACCTTCGTGTGAATTAAGACTTGTGTCTTCTCCTGTGGTATTTTTTGGTCCCCTTGTTGATAAACAAGGATGTTAGAGGATTCAGTGACCCATGAATCCCAGGTTGAAGCTGGTCGCCAGCGTACCACAGAGGTGTTTTCCTCCTCCACACAGTTGGTAGATCGGCGACTTGATGGTGCCAACAGCTATGCATTATGGAAGAAAATTGTTTTGAAGTCGCTTCAGGGAATGGAGCCCGATTCCCACTTATTTGATGACCCTCCATCTCAGACCTTAGCAACCTTTCGGACCTAGACCCGGGACGATGCTCGGATATTCAGTCAGCTACTTAATTCTATGGACCCTTCCGTTCAAGTCTTGGTGGCTAGCACTGATACCGTACAAGAGATCTAGTCTTCATTGGAGTTCATTTATTCATCCACCAATGACCTTTCCCGTTTATATGATGTTATGAAAGGTTTCTTTCAATCTCAGCAATCTGGGAAGCCGCTTCAGGATTATTTTCTGCAATTCAAGGTTTTGGCAGATGAGTTTGACCGGCTCCTTCCATTCACAAATCAGTTGTCCCAGTTTCAGCAGCAGAGACAACAACTATTGGTGGTGTGCTTCTTGGCCGGTTTGGATTCCGAGCTCGACTCGGCGCTTTCTCAGATCCTTGCCGGGGCCGATATTCCTACTCTTTTTGAGACATTCCGACGCCTAAGTCTAGCATCTTGTCGGGATGACTCTCGAGGCCCTACTGCATCCCCTATTGAGGCATCTAACCAATCTGCTCTAGTAAGTACGCATGGCAACCGCAGCAGTCGAGGCCGCGATCGTGGTAGTGGTCGATCTGGTCGTGGAGGGGGTCGTGAGGATGGTTGTGAGACCCGTACGTGTCATTATTGCGGGATTAGGGGGCACATTCGTAGTGAGTGTTACAAACTTCATGGAAAGCCTCCACTGGTGGCCAATGCCACATCCGATTTTAGCCAGCAAGAATATATCCAGCCAAGTCCTCAGGGAGCATCTAGCTCAGCCAGACGGGTTGTGGAAATGACTGCAGCAGAGTACGATCAGTACATGTATGGACAGACTGGCCAGAATGCGAGTTCGTTTAAGGTACCAGCAGCTACATTTGCAGGTAATCCTACTGCATGTGTGGCTACCCCCCACACTTGGGTCATAGATTCTGGCGCTTCTGCTCACAT
>JAULJZ010170789.1:0-24416 GCA_032270985.1 Heliamphora pulchella
CATAACCCACGACACACACACGTGCCCAACACAAACCCACGATGTTCACACACGTCTAACACAAGACCGCGATGCCCCAAGAAACAAGAAACTTGGTAAAAGGGCCAACAAGGATGAAAAGCAACCTTTTCCTAAACATTCGGCAAAAAATGGGTGAAAAATGGTTTGGAAATCTTGACATACCTTCACTCTTTTGATCATAACTTTTTTCTACAAAAATAATTTTGAAGTGATAGAGGTGTCATTGGAAAGATGACTTCCGGGGCTTCAATTCGGACACAAAAACAAACCAATTCCGAGTCCGAACGAGGGAGATACATCCATTTTAAAAACGAGTTTTGAACCAGCGGAAACAGACCGCGGGCTAGACCGCTCGTGCTGTCTGTCCAGCGGTCAGGTAACCCGAGAACTCCCCAAGGCCGCCCCTTAGACCGCTTTAGCGGTCCCTCAAGCGGTCCTACGCGAGAGACTGACCTGTTTGGCATATTTTGAGCCTCCAACCTTCCCACAATCATCCAACAACCATCCAAACTCAAAATCAAACCTACTAAACTCTCTTTTAACCTCCTCGGACATGCGCAGGCCCAAGACTACCACCAAAACTTCGAAAGAAACCCTCAAAACCCGATTCCATTCAACCAAAACAACACAAAACCCCTTTAAAAACCAAAACCCGATTTATTCGGAACATAAACCACTTTTTTATGCATTTTTAACCGGTAAAAACACACACGATTACATATGGCACCCTTATATAGCAGTAGGGTCTAGAATCATACCTCGGTGAGTATAAAACTTGACATCTCGAACCACCTCAAACCACGTGCAAAATCGAGCTTCATCGGAATCAAAATTTGACCGGATGGTTGCGTAGCCCTCGATGCCAAAAGCAAAGATCTGCTGTTGGATCGTTAAAAATCGAGCCCCGAGCACCCGAGAACTTAGAGAGAAGGTAGAGAGAAAATAAGAAGTTTAGGAGTTAAGTTTTGAAAAATATCTTTATGAAAATATCTAACTCCAGATATTTATAGGCCTCCAAAATATTTTTTTTTGAAATTTTTCGAGATTCGCACCACAACGGCATACGGCCCCGAAAATCTACCCCGCATTCATATCTAAGCCCAATCATGCATCAAAAGCAGAAAAAATATGCTCAAACGAAAACACGGAACACGAGTCTGAAAACGCCAAAAAAAGAAAATGGGTCAGGGTCTCACAACTCTACCCCCTTTAAATGAATTTTGCCCCCGAAATTTAACTCAAGGTCAACAGAGACAACCTGGTGACCACGATCAACAAAGGTACATGAGATGGTTAACCAAACCATTCCTAGGATATAGTGAAACAAGGTAAGGCATCCTAGACAACAGCTAACTATCTCAAAGACACGGGATCTACAACTCACCCCAACCTCACATCCACACCAACCGCTACCTCAACACAGCACATCACCCACGGAGTCCACCACTAACTCCAAACCCACGGTCACGATCTCGTCGTCTCTACCTAGACATCACGTCTATATGAAAATGACAGAACATAAGACGCAGCACTTAGAATAAACCACATAAGCATGCTAACACATAAGCACATAGGTTCATGCTAAATAACCCCACTACCGAGGAGAACCAGCAAGAATGATGTGTCAATCTGGACAACCTACTAAGATTCCCTGCTAGAAATCACATCAGCTAAACGCGTTTCTAACTTGGCTCCCAAGTTTATTAATCCAAACGCCCAAAGGCAGGACTATCACTTCTAAGATTCAACCTCCATGCTCACATATACACATCATTCACGTATCTAATATGCTGACACGATCATATTATCAAAGCGTTTAAACACATGAAGTCAAGCACACGCAATCAACCTCACACAGGAACGCACCCTCTTCCCACCACTCATAGGTATTCGAACCTAGAGCTCTGATACCAAGTTGTCAAGCCCCAAACTTTAGGCCACGTGAAACACCAAAAACAACCAAACAACAGCCCAACTCGAGAATACACTCTCAAATAAAATCATACATGCATTGTATATAAACGCCAAACGGCAACATTACACGGCTCCAACGCCTAAAAAAAATATGTTACAACATATATGTAACAAAGACAAAAGGAAAGACTACAACTCTTCCACCTCTCCAGCACCTCTAGATCATCTTGCGTAACCGGTACCTTAAAACATTTTATCCCATACCGTGAGCCAGAACTCAGCAGATTCTAAACAATACATACAGTATAACCAAAACATTCTCGATAAACAAAGTGCAGTTTTTGACTCTCTTTCAAGCTAATAAAATAGTTTGAAAACCATTTTAGATCACGACTCACCAGAGCCAGGAAATAACTTTCACATGCAAGGGAAAGCAAGGATAGAAACTATTTTTCGACTCATTAGAGCCTTGAAAGCCATTCCAGTATTACGAATCCCGCAGGCCGTTAATACTGTATTTCGACTCCCGTAGGCCGATAATACAATTTTTAACAAAATTGGTCTATCCATCCCAATATGCAATATATGCAATCCGTGAATCTTCTCGGACTTTCACCGAAGGATCACTGCCCCAACTAATGCATCTTCTCGGACTTTAACCGAAGGACTACCGCAGCCCCAACCACACTCACCGGCTTTCACAACCTACCTCACACACCGACTTTTGTAGCCTACCTCATTCACCAGCTTTTGCAGCCTACCTCATTCACCACACACACACACGTGCATCATCAACCAGGATTTACATCTATTGGATCACAGATTTATCTAATCCATTTCATACACATATGCAAGCCTCAACAGGAATTTAAAGCATATAACCATGTATTAACACGACATTCCACAAATCATGTCACATGCCTATAAAACTCTAGGTTTAAAGCATAAACTACATTACACATAACGGTATCAAGCTATGTAATTCACTTACATAATCCATGCATAATAACCACAATTATAAATGCATAAAACCAGCTAAAAACACACATAGCCATAAAACCTCAAACCTTGACATCATCCGTCACAAAACCGACATCCACCCACAGGGACAACGAAGCCTAACCCGAAGGCCAACATCAAACCCCTCAAACTATGAGGTTATAAACACCACATTTCTCCTCAAAAGAGTCAAGGGCTCAAACACACCCCGTACCCAACCACGATGCACCCAACAACCCACATCTCACACCCAAATCTCATCAAACATGTCATCCTCAAGGACGACACTCAAACACATGCCCGAGGCCATGACACTACCCCCGAAACCACACCACACAACCAACCAAACCCCAAAAATAATCCTAAGGTATTTGAATCAACTAATTCTCTTAAATTAATCAATTGAATACCAAAGAACGCCAATCGGAAACCAAAACCCAACCATCTCACATCAAACAACAACCTTGGGCTAACACGAAGCGACACACGCCCAACACAGCTAACACGAACTCCCACACGCCCAATAGGCGTCCTACACAACCCGCGACGCAAACACGCGCCCAACATAACCCACGGCACACACACGTGCCCAACACAAACCCACGATGTTCACACATGTCTAACACAAGACCGCAATGCCCCATGAAACAAGAAACCTGGTAAAAGGGCCAACAAGGATGAAAAGCAACCTTTTCCCAAACATTCGGCCAAAAATGGGTGAAAAACGGTTTGAAAATCTTGATATACCTTCACTCTTTTGATCATAACTTTTTTTACAAAATAACTTTTGAAGTGAGAGAGGTGTCATTGGAAAGAAGACTTCCGGTGCTTCAATTTGAACACAAAAATGACCCAATTCTGAGTCCGGACGAAGGAGATACATCCATTTTAAAAACGAGTTTTGAACCAGCGAAAACAAACAGCGGGCTAGACCGCTCGAGCGGTCTGTCCAGCGGTCAGGCAACCCGAGAACTCCCCAAAACCGCCCCCTAGACCGCTTGAACGGTCTCTCAAGCGGTCCTACGTGAGAGACTGACCTATTTGGCAAATTTTGAGCCTCCAACCTTCCCACAATCATCCAACAACCGTCCAAACTCAAAATCAAACCTACCAAACTCTCTTTTAACCTCCTCGGACATACGCAAGCCCAAGACTACCACCGAAACCCAAAAAGAAACCCTCAAAACCCAATTCCATTCAACCAAAACAACACAAAACCCCTTTAAAAACCAAAACCCGATTTATTCGAAACATAAACCAATTTTTTATGCATTTTTAACCGGTAAAAACACACAATTAAACGTAGTACCCTTATACAGCAGTAGGGTCTAGAATCCTACCTCGATGAGTTTAAAACTCGACGTCTCGAACCACCTCAAACAACATGCAAAATCGAGCTTCGCCAGAATCAAAATCTGACTAGATGGTTGCGTAGCCCTCGATGCCAAAAGCAAGGATCCGCTGTTGGATCGCTGAAAATTGAGCCCCGGGCCCTCGAGAACTTAGAGAGAAGGTAGTGAGAAAATAGGAAGCTTAGGAGTTAAGTTTTGAAAAATATCTTTATGAAAATATCTAACTCCAGATATTTATAGGCCTCCAAAATATCTTTTTTTTAAAATTTTTCGAGATTCGCGCCACAACGGTCTACGGCCCCGGGAACCTACCCTGCATGCATATCTAAGCACAATCCGAAAACACGAAACGCACGTCCGAAAATGTCGAAAAAAGAAAACGGGTTAGGGTCTCACACGTTGAATGTAAGGGTCCAAGATTTTTTTCTTTATAGCCTAGGAGCTTCCTCTCCCTTTCCGATGTGGGATATCAAGATATCACAATCCACCCCACTTAGGGATGCACGTCCCCGTGCAGTAGCCTGCCAACTCTGGTAGCCTGCCAGTCCTTATCGACCCGCCTACTCAGTAGCCCGCAAGACGGTAGGGGCCCACACTCGGAGGTGAGGAGAGTCGGCTCTGATACCATCTTTAACACCTCGACCCTTCACATGGTAACAATATTGTCTGCTTTGAGCAAAGCCCTCACGACTTTGTTCTTCCCAGGGAGTCACCCATCCTTGCATTGCTCCCGCCCAAGCATGCTTAACTGCAGAGTTCTGCTAGGGTTTCTACCACCAGGAAAAATGCCTCATTGAATGTATGGATCCAAGATTTTTTTCTTTATAACTAAGAAACTTTCTTTCCCTTTTCGATGTGGGATACCAGGATATCACACTTGAGTTGGAGTTGGTTAGATGAGTATTGGTTGCGATGATTTGGGAAGGAAAATGTTATGTTTTAAACAAGGACTTACCACTTGGACGAGGTAATTTAGGGAATGAATATTTAAACAGGACTAATACCATTAAAAACATTTAGATAGGACTAAAACTTGGTTTTCTACCAAAAAAAAGGGACCAAACCCAAATTTTTCCTGTAATGATTAAGTGCGCATGTAGCACATAGGTGACATGAGTGATGAGGCAATGAAGAATTATACCTGATGGATACTGCAGAAATGGTTCATCACCCTTCTCCAAAGTAACAGTGTAGAAGCCACTATAGTTTAGCTCACTAAAGTTTGACATATAGAGGAAATAAGTAAATCATAAGTAAAAACTTATACATATATCTGTATGACCATTTTTTTTTTTAAAGTGACTATTGTAAGGTGATATAGTTAAGTATCAGTCTATCACTAGCACAAGTTAAAGACAACTACAGGACTCATACGGCAAGCCAAACAAGAACATGGAAGAGACTGATGACATAATTGCACGTATAGAATTCACAAGCAGGAGGAAAATTAGGCACACAATGCTGCAAAGAAATTACCAAAAGCATTAAAAAATAAGACTAATGGCTACACTAATGCAAATAAGTAAGAGATTTGGAAAAGTTCCACCAAACACAGATTTATGACAGTACCTCATCCTTAGATAATGTCCCAAACAATAATAATTCATACATATGTGAATATACAAAAGTAACAATTTATAAAGGAAATGAGCATGTTTTTCTCTTTATCCTCATGCTCACATCTGCATCATATTTACAAGCACAACATTTGTAAGCATATTAACAACTAATGCATTCCTTTCATAACTGTTAGAAGCAAAGCTGCATCATATTTACAAGCACAACATTCATAAGCATATTAATAACTAATGCATGCCTCAAAAAACCGCTTGAAGGAAAGCAACTCATGTAGGAAAGTCTAACATAGAATACCGAAGCTAAGTTTGCATGAATAAAGACCAGTGAAAAAAATGCAGTGCTGAAGGTCTGTATAAAATCTAAATTTTCCAAGCATAATTAACAACTGGTTACCCACAGTTATAGAGAATATTATTTATTAAATTGATCCCACTCCTCCTATCAACAATAGGCAAAAAGCACTCATCCAAAATAGAGAGAGCAACGGTTAGCTTAGAATTGCATTCCACCGTCGGTGGCAGTCCATGGTGCGATGCATCCATATTCAGATTAGATTTGTGAGACCCTAACCCATTTTTCTTTTCGGCATTTTTTGACGCGCATTTTGTATTTATGTGATAGCATGCTTTTATGCCTTTGATGTATAATCGGTGTTAGATATGCATACGGGGCAAGTTTCCAGGGTCGTGGGGTGTTGCGGTGCGAATTTTGAAAAATTTCAAAAAAAAATTTTTTGGAGGCCTATAAATATCTGGAGTTAGATATTTTCAAAACTTCTCCACTAAGTTCCTCCATTTTCTCTCTGCCTTCTCTCTAACTTCTCGGGGGCCCATGGCTCGATTTTCGACGATCAGACTGCCGATCCTTGTTATTGGCACGGTGGGCTACGCGTTCATCCGGATAGAATTTTATTCCAGCGAAGCTCGATTATGCACGTGATTCGAGGCGTTGAGTTTTTAACTCATCGAGGTAGGATCCTAAACTCTTATGTCTTATAAGGGTACTACTTGTAATCGTGTATGTTTTTACCAGTTAGATTCCTGTAGATCTGATTTTGTATCAAGTTAGATTTTTGGGTAAAAAACCTATTTTTTGTCGATTTCGGTGGATGAAATCGTGTTTTGGGTGTTTTTTTTTTAGGGTTTGGTGCAAGGCTTGGATGTAGGTATGTCCGAGGGTGTTTCATAGGAGTTTCGAGGCCTTGATTCAAGGTTTTGGAGGCTAAAACCGTAGTTTAAAATCGGTTCCCGTAGGAGGTTAGTCGACTGGATCTTGAAGATCAGTCGACTGGATCATCTTTTTGGGAGGTCGGTCGATTGACATGGTTCGGGTTAGGTTTTTCTTGCTTTCTAGCATGTTTTCAGTCGACTGGGCGTGGGGGGCCAGTCGACTGGAGTCCTGTGCGGGCGTTTGTTGTTTGTTTCGATGGTTGTGGTTGGGCTTTTGGTCTCCGATTAGTTTGCAATGGTATTCAATTGATTAGTTATGAGATTAATTAACTGAAATACTGTTGGATTTCTTTCTGGGTTTCGTTAGTCGGGTTGTCGCTTTGGGGTTTATGTCGTCGCCTCGGGTGTTTTTGTGGTACTATCCTCGGGTGTGAGGTACATGGTTAGTTTTGAGTGTTGTGACACGATTGTGTGCGTGTCGGTTATATGCGGGATGTGTGGGTTCGTGGTTTGGTTTAAAGGTGAGGTTTTGGTGAGAACCGTTTTGTGGGAGGTTCAGGTGTTGGCCTTCGGGTTAGGTGTTGGTTGTCCTGGTGTGTGGATGGGTCTCGGTGTGTGGACGGGTTGTTCGGGTGAGCGGAAGACGGTGTGTGGCATGGGACGTCGTACTGCGTTATGTGGCGTCTTTATGTGGAACGTCTTGGTTATACGTGCTTTTGTGTTTATAGAACTGTGGATAGTTTTATTCTCGTGCATGGTAAGCGGGTAAGTGGCCTCAGTGGTCATGGTCCCTTTAGGGCTTTGGGCTTTGTAATCCCATTGCATGTGGTTTTATCCCGTGGTTTGGGCATGTGTAGGGATGCCGGTTGATATGTAGATTTGTATCTGTATTGCATATGTGGGGAGGATTTTGGTCCCTTGGTGAAAGTCCGTAAAGATATATGTATATGAGGGATGGATAATGGTCCTGCGGTGAAAGTCCATGAAGATATCCGTTGACCCTGGTCAACAAGGCATTAGTTGGGGTGGAGAATGGTCCTACGGTGAATGTCCGTGAAGATGTGTAAAGAGGGCATATATGGTCCTTCGGTGGAAGTCCGAAAAGATGCACGGGTTGCGTGCGTTGTGTGTGGCACTGGTTGCGTGCGTGGTGTGTGTTGCACGAGCTGCGTGTATGGTGTGCGGTGCACGTGTTGCGTGCATTGAGTGTGTTGCACGGGTTGCGTGCGTTACGTGTGTTGTATGCACGGGTGGCTTGTATTGCATGAGTTGGGGGCTGCGGTCCTTTGGTGGAAGTCTGAGAAGTTACATGGATTGCATGAACTGCATTGTAGGACGGATAAAATCAATTTCAAATTGTTTTTAAGATTCATGTGAATCGCGACCTAAAAATCGCTTTCAAAATGTTTTCAAGGCTCCTGTAAGTGAGTCAAAAGATGGTTGTTATCCTCGCTTTCCCCTTGCTTGTGAAAATTTTTTTAAAGGCTTGAAAGAGAGTCTAAAACTGCGCCTCTTTTTCCTAGCATGTTTAGCTTATATTGCATGTGTTGTCTAGTTTCTGCTGAGCTTTGGCTCACGGTGTGGGATTTGAAATATTTTTCAGGTATCGGTCACGCAGGTTGATTCAGGGTTGCTGGAGAAGAGGAAGAGCTGTAGTCTTCCTTTTTTCTAGTTTTGAACATGTATGCTATTACATGTTTTTTAGTGTTGGAACCGTATAATATAAGCCGTTTGGCGGTTATATATACAATGCATATATGTATATTATTGAGAGTGCATTATCGGGTTAGTTATTTGTGGGTGTTTCGCGTGACCCGGAGTTTGGGGCGTGACAAGATTGATAAACGAGAGACCGAGAGAATCTTGTGTCTAATTCATGTTTGACCGTAAGAAGCTTCTGTAAACAGTCAAAGAGCTATAGAATTAGAAGGGTTAAGATTTAAATCAAGTCATACCAATCAAATGCCAATCAAATTGTTTGCACAACCAAGGAAAATTGGGTGAAATCCATTTAGGTCATTCATCATATAAGCACAGTGCAGATCTGATATGGCAAAAAACAAAAGTATCTATTTGCAAATACTTTTTTTACAACACTATAAAAAATAATTTAGAAAGAAAACCCACATTTTATCTCATAAATAGAAAAGCTAAAAATCAATCCAAAACCTTAAAATTTGCTACCTATTTTATCTTAAGTTTTCCCATACTTCAAAAGTTCTAACATGTACATAATTCTAGTAAAATTGTCAAAACATATAAATCTATCAATTACTGCCCATGAAATGCTCTGATTTCCAAACAATAAAACTCCAAACACACCGTTCTAAACCTAAATTTTTTTTGTTCACAGTGGCTGTCCGCTCGAGAAATGAGATACACGAGAGCTTTTTAAGCCAGAAACTAGAAAATCTTTTTTAGTCTCAAAAACACACCTAAAAACTTTATTTTTGAACAAGATTTTAAATAAGCAAAATATAGAGACAAAATATTAGTTTGATAAAGAAACTTCTCCTTTCAACCCAAAAACCTTGATACCAACGTTTTTATACCATAACTAAGCATTTCAAACCGAAAACTCCCAAACTAAACACGAGCGCACACCTCACATACAAACAACATATGAAGCCATGGCCCAAAGGCCTTAAATGACATGCCTTAGAATCCAAAACATAAACATCTATACATGATCACATAACAAAAGAGAAAACTAAGAAAAGTCTTCTACCTCCTCTAGTTCCTCTAGATCATCCCATGTGATCACAATTACCTAAAAAAGGTTTTCAAATCCCACAACGTGAGTTGAAGCTCAATAGGAAAGAGATTAGCATGAATTTAAAAGCAAAACATGCTAACAAAAATAATATGGATATCCCGACTCACACGAGCCCTATAAATGGTTTTGCTTCTCAAAATCACAAGTTTTATATCATTTAATAATGTTCAACAGTATAATAAGCACATAACAATTAAGTTCACATACATCTCGTACTCTTTTATGGTCTTTCACCGTAGGATAGCACTAACCCAATCATTCAATTCTTTGCAGTTTTTCAATGCAGGATAACTACTTGCCCTAATATGCAACTCTTCACGGTCTTTTGCCGTAGGACAATGGCTTACCTCAATACACAATTCTTCACGGTCTTTTACCGTTGGACAACAACTTGCCCCAGTATGCAATTCGTTACAATGACATATGGTATGGCTTAATAGATATAGGTACGCACATAGTCATGTACCAAACACCTAATTGCACCCCATCATATTTTCTATGTAGCCACTGAGATTAACTGACATCTCAACCGAATCATTTTAATACGAGGCTCAACCCCAAAGGTTAGCTCCAAATCTCTAAACTAGGTTTTCGCAAACATTTTCGTAGTCTTTCGATTTTTAAAACTCATTATTTTTAAAACCTCGAACACATCCAAGTCCACCAACTTTGTAATAATCCACAAGATCACATACATACCTTTTTATCCAACAAACATAGTTTAAACACTAGGTTTAATAATAAATGCATTTTTAAATGGTAGAAATGCACATAATCACACATAGCACCCTTTCTAAAATCAAGTAGTCTAGAATCCGACCTCGACGAGTTAAAACTAGAAACTTTGAACACTAGCGAGAAACCAAAGGCACCAAAACGCGATTTTGCTCGGATTAATGCGAAGCTCACGGAAAGGATATCAAGGATCGACTATCCAAATGCCAAGATCCGAACCCAAATCAAGCAGAAAGCTAGAGACAAGGTAGAGCTTTTGAGAGATTTATCTAGAGAGATGAGTGGAAATTTGTAAAACAAGCTTTGGCAGAAAGATCAAGGCATGAGCTATCTTTATAAACTCTTGCGCCTGACTATCTGCTCGAGTGGTCCCCTACCAACCCAACTCTCAGTTACAAGCCCGCTCGAGCAGTCATTACTGGGTGAAAACTCGAACAAAGGACGCATAACTAAGCCCACACATGTACAACACATAAAGAAACATGATATTCTAAAATGATTGAAGCACAGCCAACACATCAAATAAACATTAAGGAAAAGAAACAGAATCGGGTTTCACAACTCTACCCCCTTAAATCAATTTTGCCCTCGAAATTCGTTACAAGGTTACAAAGAAAACAACTCCGGGTATCGATCATGGACTTTAGATTCAAGCACCCACGTCGCGTCCTCGACTCAGTGATAAAGCCATAGAACCTTGACATACGCAATGGTCCTCCCTCTCAACACTTGCTCTTTCGTGTCCACAATTTTCACCGGTCGTTCCTCAAAAGAAGCATCCTCATCTACCTGTAACTTAGCCGAATCTAAGATGTGTGATGGGTCTGGCTCTTACTTTCGAAGCATGGAAACATGAAACACGCTGTGCACAGACGACAGCTAAGGAGGCAAGGCCAGACGATATTCCACCTCTCTAATGGCGAATCATAGCAATCTTCTATGTCGTCTCCCACACCAACTCGAGTACCAAAACTACTGTCTCTCCCACATCTGTCCAACATACCGGTGATCTACAGAGCCTGCTATACAAGGTCTCAAAAGGCGCAATCTCAATACTAGACTGATAACTATTGTTATGCGCAAACTCTGCCAATGGAAAATGATCATCCCAAGAACCACGAAAATCAAGCACACAAGCTCACAGCATGTCCTCCAAAATCTGTATTGTATGCTCGGACTGACCATCCATTTGAGGATGAAAAGTAGTGGTAAAAAGTAAATTCGTCCCCAAAGCTTCCTGAAGATTCTGCTAAAAGTTCGATGTAAAGCACGGGTCTCGATTGGAAATAATAGAAATAGGTACTCTGTGTAACTGAACAATCTCACTAACATACAATCTACTCAGCTTGTTCACAGAATCCTTCACACGAATGGGAAGAAAGTGTGTAGACTTTATCAGCCTATCAACTACAACCTAAATATCATCGTGCCTCTTTAGCGATTTAGGAAGTCCAGACACGAAATCCATAGCGATGTTTTCCCACTTCCATTTCGATACTGGCAACGACTGTAACAACCTTGTTGGCCTCTGATGTTTTGCCTTTACTTGTTGACAAGTAAGACAAGGAGAAAAAAATCAAACCACATCTTTCATCATCCCCTTCCACCAGAACTGACGGCACAGATCATGATACATCTTGGTGCCTCCTGGGTGCATTGCAAGACGAGAATGGTGAAAATCACGTAGTATATTAGCACGACGCGACTCTGGCACAAACACTCTCCCTACCAACCTCAAACTCTGATCTAGGCTCATAACCTATCCCGTGGAGTCTGTCCCACTAGCAATACGACCCCGTAACATCTGAGCCTCTTGATCTGTTTGCTGAGCCTCTAGCACCTGAACAACCAACATCGGTCATGAAATCTCTTAAAACAAGGTCGCACCCTTCTCTGTCTCCCCGAGACACAAATCAAAGTCACCAACCTCTCCAAGCATGTCCCATTCTCGTATGACAATGAAAGCTAACGAACTATGAGATCTCCTACTAAGAGCATCGGCTATAACATTGGCCTTCCCCGAGTGATACTGAAGGTTGAAATCATAGTCCTTCATAAACTCCATCCACTGTCGCTGGCATAAATTTAGGTCCTTTTGTGAAGACAAGTATTTCAAACTCTTGTGATCGAAGAAAACCTCAAACTACTCACCATAAAGATAGTGTTGCTATGCCTTCAAGGTAAAAACTAGGGCTGCCAACTCTAAGTCATGTGTCGGATAATTCTGTTCATGAGTCTTCAATTGTCGAGATCCGTAAGTCACAACTTTACCTTTCTGCATCAAAACACAACCTAAACCATCATGCGACGCATCACAAAACACTGTGTAACCAAAACCTCATTCTAGAATGACTAACACTGGTGCACTCATCAACCTCTTCTTTAATTCTTGAAATGCTAACTCACAAGTGTCACCCCAAATGAACTTGACTCCCTTTCGCGTATGTAAACACCCCAATTTGACCCCGCCTAATCTTAGGCGAATCCGATGATAAAAATAGGTGGAATAGTGCCTCGGTACGATCCTCGGGAAGTGATCCAAGCTCGGTATTTGAACCCAGAACCTTCGAACCAATGAAATTTTGACAAACCATCGAAACTTGCTGCCCAAGTAAGGCGACCACCATGTTTATTGTGGCGAGCACCAATAGAACCTCTTGGAAACTCTAGCCAAACGTGGTGACCGCCACCTTTCATCATGGCGACCGCCATAGAACTTTGTGCAACCTTTTAAAAACGTGGCGACCACCAACTTGCATTGTGGCGACCGCCAACTCCAAATGGCCTGACGTGTCTTTTAAACGTGGCAGCATCTCATTGGTTGATGCACTCTATAAATACCATACCCCTGGTACGTTTTCAAGGACATAATTTGAGTGTGAGGTTTTGAGGGTAAAGCTCTGCTGAGACGCCGAGCAATTCCGAGCCCCAACGCCGAAGCCCTATCGAAATACTGAGTCCCAAACCTCCAATACCTACATTTGAATCCCCAGCTTGGAGTCACTAACCGAGAATTGAAGCACATTCCCCAATTTGAGGATTCCACGATTCAGGTACCTCGTTTGGATCCCCGATATTTCTAGCTCCATTTTCTCTCTTTTGGAGTGACCGAGTTAAAAATTCACTTTCAAATTGCCTATTCTTTCCATTTATGTAGTTAATCTTGTTTACTTCGTATAATTTAGTTGTTTTCTTTACTTCTTTAATTGTTAATTCTTTCATACACACACTTAACACATTGTAATTTCTATTTGTATCCATTAATTGGTGCTAATATATTTTGGCATTTACAACTTAATAATGTTGTTAATTGCTATAACAATGCACCGACATTTACGTGAATGTAGTAATTAATACTACATTTCACATTTAAATTAAATAGTTGTAATTAATTCCTTTGTCTCTTAGATATTAGTCCAATCTCTTTCATTAGAATTATTGTTATTTTCTTTTTCTTTTTCTTTTTCTTACTCTTTTAATATAGTAATTTTATTTTCTTTCCTTAGTTATTTTAATTTATCTTTCTAGCATTAGTTTAATTTTCTAGCTTTTTTATTTATTTTTCCTTTAATTAGTCTAATTTTCCTTTAATAATATTTTAGTTCATTTTCTTTTCTTTTCTTATAACATTAGTTTAATACTTTATTTTATTTTCTTTTTAACTTAACACTTCTCTTTTATTGTTCATTTTCTTTTTCTTTTATTTTAATATTAGTGTAATTTCTTTTTCTAGCGTTTTATTATTAGTCTAAATCCCTTTTAAATGTTACATCCTCTTTTTTCTTTTCTTTGGATGTTATTTTAATTTTCTTGCTATAGTATTTTTTTATCCTTTTGTTAAACTCAAAAATCACAAAAAGAATTTTAAGTTAATTTTTATTTTTTTTAAATAGCATTATAATTTTCTTTTCTCATAATAGTTAAAACTCAATTATTCTTTTCATGTCACTTTCTTATTTTATTTTCTTTTTCTTTTTCCTTTTATTCTCTTTTAAAATGTAAAATGTTAATAACTAAATCTTCTTTTTATTTTAAAATCTTCTTTTGTTAGTTTAATTTTTCTTCTATAATATATTTCTTTTCTTTTCTTCTATTAATTACAAAAAAATAAAAAATCATAAAATATCTTTTAATGTTCTTTTTATTTTCCTTATTTTCAACTTTTATGTAAATAATTAGATTTTCTTTTTAATAGCATTTTCTACCCTTCTTATTTTGTCAAATTGTTTTCTTTTTTTTTTAGAACTTTAATTTCTCTTTAAGTATAAAACCATTTCTTTTCTCTTATTAGCAAATTTTCTTTTAATTTCTTTTGTATGCATTTCTCAATTCTACCTAGTTTATTTTCTGCCTAGTTTAATTTATTTTCTATCTGGTTTATTTTCTACCTAGTGTGCTTTGGTATTATACACATTTTGGTCATTTTTTTTAAAATCATGCCTTTAGCTTATTTTCGCTTGCAATCCATGTTTAGGTAATTTTAGTAATTTTAGTATTTTATTCTTTTAACCAAATCATATTAATTTAAATTGCTTAGACAATATTGCATGTGGGTATGTTCCATGTATCATTTAGATAGAAATTGCATGCCATAGAACTTAGGATTTTTCTTTTGACATTTATATATTTTGGAGTGCTATGTACATATTTTATGTATTTTTTATATTTAATTTTGGACGTTCTCCCTTTGCCTCTATTTTCTTTATCTGCATGCATTTGAGAAATTATATTAAAGAACCAATTATGATTAGTAGAGGCCAACCTTATGGTTGGGCGAACGGGGTGCCTAACACCTTCCCCGATTCGTACTTTAGCCCCCGAACCCTCTTTCTCTAGTTAACGTTTTAAAGATCAGTAGTCAATTTTATTTTTCATAGTTTTTCTCAAAAACTAAGTGGCGACTCTATTTTCAACAAAAAGGATTTTCAAAATTTGGTTTACAAGGTGTTACAAGATTTTTCTAAATATTCTTTGAATTCTTTATTTTTGAACATTTTTCAAAATAACTCATAAATCCCAACGTCACAGTATTTTCTGGCGACTCTACTGGGGACTGGTTTATAAAATCAAATAAGAGGGCTAGACTTGAAAACATCATTGGTTCTTAATAAAATTTCTCATTTGTATTTTCGCATGTATATACATTGTTCTTCAAACCCCCCTACCTAGTCGACCTGATACCATGAACGTTAATCCGTTTCGGAGATTGTTAGGAAGACGGGCAACCCTTATTGACTGTACGCTATCATAGGTGTAGTAAAAGAGTTCGGGCGTACTGTTTGACCATGTTTTTCATAGAAGGTATATACCCGACTCAATTCAGAAGGCACCCTGCTTAATTAACCAAAATCGGCCTTTTACATATAGGGAACTTAGAACCCCCCAATTAGGTGTTACTAACCCTAGTAGGATTATGTGTTTTGTTCATTATATGTTTTGTTTGTATATTGTTAGGATTGTTTTGATCAGGTTTAGGCTAGTTCTTTTTCCGGGTTCAACCCGAATTTTCTGTTATCCTTTGCTTAGGCTAGCATTTTCTTCGGGTTCTTACCTGGATTTTGTTTTTCACCATATTCAGTTTTTTATCGTAGTTTTCTTCCTAGGGTCATGCCTGTGTTTCATTTTAACACTTCTAGGGTAGTTTCTCTCTCCTTCGAGATCTTTCTAGGTCGTTAGTTCGCTCCCCCTTGACATAGGCTCGTTTCCTCCAAATCCTCGACATAGGCTCATTTCTTTCAAACCCTTGTAATACCCGTGAGAGTTATTTTCCTACCGTCATGCGGTCCACTTTTTTTTAGAATTTTTAGGTCAAACCAGTCTGGTCAACGTAGCTCTATTTCCCTGCCGAAGTGTTGTCCATTTCCTCATTTTTGATGGGCATTCCCTCTAAAATTTAGTTAATTCCCCTTTTTAACCGTCTTTCTGGTTTTTAGGTTATCCTGTTGTGCCTCCAGCACGAGACCAATAGGGCTATTGTGTTAGTCTCCGTGTTTATCTGCTCATGATTCACTATTTTGGGAATTTGAGATATTTGCTACATGTTGCCAGAATATTTACCCGGGAAGAGTTTGATACTAGTTGCTCTGCTTTTGGGATTTAGGTGTTCTTTGTGAATTTACCATTGAGCCGAGAAAAGTACAATCAGCACGTGTCTGGGAAAGATCAGTGATAGAAAGATTATGTAGGGTACCCAAACAGTCATTTGAGATGGTAGAAAATGAGGTGAATCTGACAGCCCTAATGAGGGCAATCGCTGACATACAACGAGTCGTAGAACAGTAGACCCAGGCTCAAGTGCTGTGCCAGACACAGATCCGGGCGAATGAGAATGTAGAAAACTTTTGGGATGACAATCAGGTCCCCGATGGGCTGCAAGTTGTTCCACCACCACCACGGAACCCTCGTCTAGTGATAATTGAGGAGGAAAACACTGCGCAGTCTAGAAAATCTACGCTGATTGAGAAGATCGATAGGATGGAAAAGGTCCTTAGAAAAGTCAAGGGGATCGAGGAATACATGTTAGAAGTGGGGGGACTATGTTTGTTCCCAGATGCTAAATTATCAGAAAAGTTTAAAATACCGGACATGAAAAAATTTGACAGAACCGGAGATCCCATAACTCATCTTCGAATGTATGTTGGCACCCTCTCGCCAATGGAAATTGATGACCAGTTGAAGGCTCAGCTCTTTCACCGATCTCTTTTTGGGGTAGCCCAAAAATGGTTTCTCTCCCTTGATGTAGCCAAAACCAGAACTTGGGAAGACATAGCAATAGCTTTTATCAGCCATTATAGTTACAATGTCCAACTAGATGTAACTACCCGAGAGCATGAAATGACCCGACAGGAAAATCAAGAGTCTTTTGTTAATTTTCAGACCCAGTGGAGGGGCAAGGCTGCCAAGATGACAAATCGGCCCTCTGAGAAAGAACAAGTAAGGATAGTGGTGAAGAACCTGTAGTCCCCATTGAAGCGTTATTTGATCACACAGCCACTCTCTACATTCGAGCAGTTGTTTGATGCTGGGGTTCAGATAGAAGATGCAATCCAGTCTGGGGATATTGAAAAATCCGAGCCAAGTTAGAAGCCCAGAAGGACTTTCCCCACAAATAACCAGAACCAATCCGCTACCACCAACCTCGTATCCCACTCAAACGAGGTAAACCTGCTGAACCCATCCTCTTCCGCCCAGCAGTCCAATAACGCCCAATAGTTAGATAATGGCCAACAGCAACAGAGGCCAAGGAGGGTGTTTACTCCTCTCAATATTTCTTTATCCACCGCCCTGAATCGACTCGTCGAGAAAGGGCTCATCAAACCATTAGACCCCATGCTTGTACCCGATGCCCTGCCGTCGAGATTCAATGCTTTCCAATACTGTGCCTTCCATCAAGGTCCTGGGCATTTGACTGATAAGTGCATGAGGCTACGTCATGAGATCCAAAATTTCATTAACAACAAAGTGATCCCGCCACCATCTGCTACTCCAAAATAGAATGTAACGACTAACCCCTTGCCGAATCATGCCAGGCAAGCTGGGATAAATTACATATCTTTGGGGGAATCAGAGGACCCAAGCCAGCTCTTCTGTTCAGTAAACCTACCATGCCCTCATGTTTCAATAACTAAGGACCAGACAACTGTTCATTCATAATGGTTAGAGGCAGTCGAGACATGATGGAAGAATGGAATGATAATGTCTAGGAATGGTATCAACCGATAACCCAAATCTACCAATAAGAGGAGGAGCGCAATGAAGAAGATGACTGGCCATTAGATTTCCCAAGTCGACCTTATGGGTTTGGCCATGTGCTCAATTGAATCACCCTTCCCCAACTTTTTGAGAAGGAAGTGTACGTCGATGAAATGCAATCCTACTGGTTGGTAAGAATCGTGTTGAAATTAGTTGGAGTAGAGTGAACTGATTTCTGGGCTGCTCGGGAACAGCAAGTGAATTTTATTGAAGAGGACATTTGGGAGAAAATTGATAATACATGGGCTATTGAAGATGATGAGGAAAGAAGGGAAAGGGTAGCCGTTAGTAACTTAAATGATTTGTGGGCGTTTGAAAGTCCTCTGTGCGTAAACAAAGTGAGACATACTGATATTGTAATGCTAGGGTTATGGGATCCCGAAGACGGCATGGAACACCTAACTAGAAGTGGACGACATTTTAAGCGAGCTCACCTAGAGAAGAGACAGCCAAGTGGAAAAGGGAAAGAGATAGAGTAAGAGGAGGATGATGGTGCTGTATTGAGACAGTTGAAAAAGACGCAAGCCAACATCAGTATCTGGGGCTTATTGATGGCTTTGCATAAGCACAGGCAAGCTATTTCGAAGGTGCTGAACAAGGCCAGTGTCTCAATAGATGCAACCCCTGAGCAGCTCATTGGGCTTATTCTGTCGGCTGCCGAACCAAAAGTCATTTCCTTTTCTGATAAGGATTTTCCCGCTGAAGAAAAAAGTCACAACAAGCCACTTCACATCACCGTCAAGTGTCTAGAAAAATGGGTCCCGATAACCCTCAATTATAATGGGTCTGCCTTGAACGTTTGCCCATTGAGAATAGTCGTCTATTTAGGGATGAGGTCAGACCAGTTCACTCCCTGCAATCAAGGGGTGCGAGCCTATGACAACATAAGAAGAGATGTACTAGGACTGGTGTCATTCGTAGTTTCAGTAAGATCTCTGGAGACATCAGTTGAGTTTCACGTGCTAGACGTGCCGGCCTCCTTTAATCTGCTGCTGGGCAGGCCATGGCTGCATGACCCAAATGTCCAGGCGGTACTGTGTACCCTTCACCAAAAACTGAAATTGATAAAGAACGAGGCAGCTTTGACTATCCATGGAGAAGACAGCATTCACCCCCGAGAGGAGGAGAGAGCACAACTCTGTTAAAAGTTTAGCATAGTGAAGATGATGTGTTTCTCAGTAGTTTTCGACTTGATGAAGAACAGGCTGTTCAGATGCTGATGAATGAAGAAGAAAGGTATGTCAACCCACGGGCTGTAACAATGATGAGAAAAATGTTCTTCTTCCCGGGTATGGGATTGGGACGTAAATAGCAGGGAATCCCAGAACCCATTCAGGTATTGCCGACTTCGCACCATTTTGGTCTTGGGTATGAGCCAACGAAAGAATATCTAGAAGGGCCTAGAAGGGGGCGAAAGACCAATTATTCCGAAATGCTCAATGGGTACTTCGTCAAGGAAGGGGAAGATTTCCCATATTGCGGTTTTCCAGAGCCATGGATCGATGAGGAAACCAATCAAAAACTTCCAGGGTTGGAGATCTTTTTCAACCATCAGCTGTCTGTCACGGAAGAGGAAGAAATAGTGAAAGGAGAGAAGGAAGAAAAGAAGGTTCAGGAAGAAGATTGGGCCAACAAACTTGACGGTACCGACCTGGGAGTGCTGTTCAACGAGAAGATTGCTCAGCTGCGTATAACTGAATCAGACTTCTTTATGATGAGCTCCAACGCACCAACCGTCTGCACCAAGCTCATCGTCGACACGACTGCAAAAGAAGTGAAAAACTGGACGCTCGAGTCTTGTAACACGCAGGTTGTCTATCCTGAGTCCAAGTTTGAGTCAGAATCTATAGTCCAGGGCACATCTGTTGGTGCCCCTCTCCCTGCTTGTACCATTGAGTTTGTAATCCCCTCTGCTTTTAATGAAATGAACAAGATTTTCGGTTACTTTGCTTTGTTTGATTTATTTCATACGCTTTCTAATAATTTTAAATTCGACGGGAATATTCCCGAAGAAATAAAACTTTTAATAAAAAGAGAAGAAGAAATGCGTGCCCAACTAATAATTGAAGAAACTTTGTCAATAAATCTGGGTAATGAAACTAACCCACAAATTGTTCAAATTGATTCTTCTTTATCCATAGTTGAACAAGAACAATTAAAAACTTTGTTAAAAGAATTCAAAGATGTATTTGCATGGTCTTACGAAGATGTGCCCAGAATTGATCCTAACATTGTCCAGCACCATATCCCTCTATACCCCATTGTGAAACTGGTCAAACAAAAATTAAGACGGATTCGGCCAGAATAGGCTCCAAAGATCAAAAAAGAAGTTTCCAAACAGATCAACGCTGGATTCT
This sequence comes from Heliamphora pulchella, assembly GCA_032270985.1. Classification (NCBI taxonomy): domain Eukaryota; kingdom Viridiplantae; phylum Streptophyta; class Magnoliopsida; order Ericales; family Sarraceniaceae; genus Heliamphora; species Heliamphora pulchella. The sequence goes on from JAULJZ010170789.1 coordinate 20,654, forward strand.
TGATGGTAATTGAGTATCCAAAATGGGTATCTAACATCGTACCGATTTTAAAGAAGGACAGCCGTATCCGAGTCTGCTTGAATTTTTGGGATCTCAACAAGGCTTGCCCGAAAGACGATTTTTCACTATCGCACATCGACGTCTTAGTAGACAGTACAACGGGGCATGCCTTGCTGTCATTCATGGATGGCTTCTCCAGATATAACCAGATTTTAATGGATCCCGAGGACAGAGAAAAGACGATGTTCACCACACCCTGGGGGACCTGCAGTTATCGTGTGATGCCATTCGGTCTAAAGAATGCAGGAGTAACCTATCAAAGGGTTGCCACTACTCTACTGCATGACATGATACATAAGGAGGTCGAGGTGTACGTGGATGATATGATAGTCAAATCTAAGGATCGGGATGGCCACATCACAGCACTGCAAAAGTTCTTTAAAAGGATCCAAAAGTACAAGATGCGGCTCAACCCGTAGAAGTGTGAATTTGGAGTCACTACCAGAAAAATGCTTGGATTCATGATCACTCAACGAGGCATTGAAGTCGACCCTTCGAAGATCAAACCAATTTTGGAAATGCCTCCTCCGAAGACCGAGCGGGAAGTTAGGGGCTTTCTAGGAAGAATCCAGTTTATCAGTCGGTTCATCGCAAAGCTGACGACTACTTATGAGCCGCTCTTCCGCCAGCTGAAGAAGGGAGTCAAGTTTGAGTGGGATCAGAAATGCCAAAGACGCCTTTGATGCCGTATGACAGTACCTACAAAATTCACCTGTTCTACCTCCTCCCGAACCTGACAGGCCACTGATTCTTTACTTATCAGTGACTGACTCAGCTATGGGATGTATGCTGGCACAAGAAGGAGAAACTAGAATTTAAAAGGCCGTCTACTACTTAAGCAAGAAGATGACCGGGTCAGAAATATGGTACACACCACTGGAAAAGACATGTTGGGCCTTGGTTTGGGCCTCCCGAAAACTGAGACACTACATGTTGTTTTTCACAGTAAATATCATCTTTTGGATGGATCCATTGAAATACTTATTTGAAAAGTCAGCATTGACAGGAAGGTTGGCTTGATGGTTGCTGCTGTTATCTGAATTTGATCTTCAGTATGTCACCCGGAAGTCAATCAAGGGCAGAGCAGTGGCGAAATTGCTGGCCAACCAACCAGTTGAAGGAGGTGAAGACACGGAGTTCCAATTTCCTCACGAACAGCTGATGGAAGTCGGGGATGACAAGTGGATTCTATATTTCGATGGCGCATCTAACCAATATGGCTATGGAATAGGAGTCCTCCTTGTCACTCCCGACGAGTCGCATATCCCCTTATCATTGAAGCGCAATTTTGAAGTCACCAATAATCAAGTTGAGTATGAAGTATGTTTAGCTGGATTGGAGGCAGCCTTAGAACTAGGGGAAAGGTAGCTGGAAGTCATCGGAGACTCAGCACTAGTAGTTTTACAAGCTAAAGGAGAATGGAAAGTCAGGGACGTGACATTGATCCTCTACCATCAAGGGCTAGAGAAGCTGATACCGTGCTTTGAATTGGTGATCTTCAGCCATGCACCAAAACTGCAAAACAAGTTCGCCGATGCACTAGCCACCCTAGCATCCATGATTGACATACCTTCCGAAGTCCAAATGAGGCCCTTAATAATTGAGCAGAAGAGAAAGCCGGCATATGAGATGACATCCGCTATTAAAGAAAGCACTGACGGCCTTCCATGGTACTTTGATATTCAGAACTTCGTAGAGAAAGGAGGATAGCCCAAGTTTGCCAGCAAAAAGGACAAAAGGGTAATACGACAACTATCTGCACAGTTTATCATTTGCGGTGGTAGACTGTACAAACGAGGACATTCCGGGGTCAACAAGCAATGCGTAAACACTGAAGAGGGCCAAGAGCTGATGAAAGAGATACATGCAGAAGTCTGTGGACCACACATGAGCGAAAATATGTTAGCTAAGAAAATCCTACAACAGGGATACTTTTGGATGACAATGGAGACAGATTGTATCCAGTTTGTGAGAAGGTGTCATAAGTGTCAGATTCACGCAAATCTTATGCACGTTCCCCCATGTCAACTGTACAACCTAACATCACCATGGCCATTCTCAGTATGGGGCATTGATGTGATTGGAGAGTAACACCGAAGGCATCCAATGGACATGAGTTTATCTTAGTGGCCATTGATTATTTCACCAAGTGGGTAGAAGCAGCTTCGTACTCGGTATTGAAGGCCTCCCATGTTGCTAAGTTTATCAAGAAAAACATCATTTGTCGATATGGGGTCCCACATGAAATCATCTCGGATAATGGCTCATATTTCCAAGGAGAGGTTTTGGATCTTTTAAGGGAATACCGGATAGTGGCTCACAAGTCCTCGCCATATCGGTAGCAGAACAATGGGGTAGTCGAGGCAACAAACAAGAATATCAAGAAAATTTTACAAAAGACAATCAACTCACACAAAGATTGGCCAGAACAGCTACCATTGGCACTCTGGGGATACCGAACGTCAACCCGAACTTCAACTGGAACTACACCGTACTCTTTAGTGTCCGGGATGGAAGCTGTTCTTCCTATTGAGGTGGAAATCCTTTCACTAAGAGTAGTGGCTGAGGTCAATATCTCAAAAGCAGAATGGCAGAGGAACCGGATGGAAGAGTTGCTCTTGTTTGATGAAAGTAGGCTACAAGCTCTGTTTCATGTACAAGGGTACCAAAAGAGGATAGCTCAAGCATTCAATAAAAAGGTCAAGACTCGGGATGTTAGAGTAGGAGATCTGATCCTAAAGGAAATCAGAGCTCCTATCTTCGACCCGAGAGGCAAGTTCAAGCCAAATTGGTCCAGACCGTTCCTCATCAAAACCATTATGACCGGTGGTGCAGTCATCATTATGGATTTGGACGGCAATGCGCTCTCCACTCCAATTAATCTCGATCAACTCAAAAAGTACTATTCCTGAGGTAAAAATAAGGAGAAAATAAAGCTCGCTGAGCTGAAAATCAAAAAGGTAATTCAGGAAAAAGTTAGAGCGGCCCGCAAGGCCGAAAACCCGAAAAGGCGACCTTGGCAACAATTAGGGCATCACAAAAGGAGATTGTCAATACCCGAGTGTAAACCGAGCATAAACTGCGTTATGGCCTGATTCCATCTTTTTGAGATACGTAGACAACTTCTTTTAAGAAGTTCGGCCATATTCTTTGTTATTAATCATCTTTGAATTTGAGTAAGACCAATGTAAATTAATTTTTGAATTTTGATAATAAAGTCATTGAAACCTTGGATAAATTTAAACCATCTTAAACACAAAGTGGGAGTTTGTCATTATTTCGATCAGAGTTACAAAGTTTTTAAATAAAGGGAGGGCGTGCGAGTCCCAAACTCTAAAAAAAAAAAACTATGAAATTTTTGAAATAAAGCAAAGATCCTCCAATTCTATTCCTTTTCGCTGCCTATTTCTCCTCTTCCTTATCCTTCTTCTCCCCGTTTTGTGTTAGCCATATCTTGTATTCAGCAGAAAGCTTAGGACATTGCAACTCTTGCGTCTCCATCAATGAGCGGGATGGCCAGGCTTCCAGATACAGTGCCAGAAACGGGGCCCGCAGTACAGATGAAGATAAATGGCCTCAGATATGGGGAGGGATGACCTGACTATGACCGAACTACCGCATGATTTGACAGGGGTAGTAGAAAGTAGTCTGACGAAGGCCGACCAGCAAAACACCAGGATGATCCATAGTGGTCAGAGTCATG